>JAUMHR010000045.1:11107763-11129735 GCA_032361145.1 Enteromius fasciolatus
TCAAGCAGACTCCAAACTCTCCAACATGGGAAAGACCAAAGAGCTGTCCAAGGATGTCAGAGACAAAATTGTAGACCCGCACCAGGCTGGAACGAGCTACAAAACCATTAGCAGGAAGCTGGGAGAGGGGGTGACAACTGTTGGTGCAATTGTTGGAAAATGGAAGAAGCACAAAATGACCATCAGTCGACCTCGCTCTGGGGCTCCACGCAAGATCTCACCTCGTGGGGTGTCAATGATTCTGAGAAAGGTGAGAAATCGACCTAGAACTACACGGGAGGAGTTTGTTATTGACCTCAAAGCAGCCCACAGTCACCAAGAAGACCATTGGAAAGACATTACACCGCAATGGAATAAAATCCTACAGTGCTCGTAAGGTTCCTCTGCTCAAGAAGGCACATGTGCAGGCCCGTCTGAAGCCAATGAACATCTGAATGATTCAGAGGGTGCTGTGGTCAGATGAGACAAAATTGAGCTATTTGGCATTAACTCAACTCGCTGTGTTTGGAGGAAGAAAAATGCTGCCTATGACCCCCAAAACACCGTCCCCACCGTCAAGCATGGAGGTGGAAACATTTTGCTTTGGGGGCATTTTTCTGCTAAGGGCACAGGACAACTTCACTGCATCAATGGAAAAATGGACAGAGCCATGTATTGTAAAATCCTGAGCGACAACCTCCTTCCTTCTGCCAGGAAACTGAAAATGGGTTGTGGATGGGTGTTCCAGCACGACAATGACCCAAAACATACAGCAAAGCCAACGAAGGAGTGGCTCAAGAAGAAGCACATTAAGGTCATGGAGTGGCCTAGTCAGTCTCTGGACCTTAATCCAATAGAAAACCTATGTAGGGAGCTGAAGCTCAAGTTGCACAGAGACGGCCTCGAAACCTTAGTGATTTAGAGATGATCTGCAAAGAGGAGGGGACCAAAATTCCTCCTAAAATGTTTGCAAACTTGGTCATCAATTACAAGAAACGTTTTTGCCACTAAGTATTACGTGTTTTTTGTTAGAGGGTTCAAATACTTATTTCCCTCAATGAAATGCAAATAAGTTTCTATCTTTTATTTAAAGTTATTTTTTCAATTTTCCTTTTGATGTGCTATCTGTCACTGATAAAATAAACCTACCATTAAAAGTATACTGTTCTCTGTAGAGACTTTTCATTTCTTTGTCATTGGACAAACTCACAAAATCAGCGAGGGGTCAAATAATTATTTCCTCCACTATATATATATATATATATATATATATTTACTTATTTTTTATTTCATAGATATATTATTATTGTATATAATTTGAAAAAATAAATGTACAAAAAAATCACTTGCTCTAGCCTACCAGAAGTTCTGAATCCAGAAATCTAAACACAACATTTGTTGAACTGAACAGGTTAAAGAGAAAAGTATGTCTTGGACGTATTTAAAGACCGTGTGTGGGCAGGGCCCCAAGATTTGCGGTGCACCACTACCAATGATTACCCTCCGCTTATGCCTTTAAATACCAAATCAGGAAAATTTGCTCATTTATGAGTTTGACCGAAGCACTTTTAGCGTTCTGATTAGTTTGCTTGGGTTGCTGTAGACAGCTCCATATTTTGGATGCCCTTTATATGTCTGTTATTAAGCTTTCCGTGTTTTATTGAGATTCATCATGTGCTTTAGGGGTTGTGTTTGTGTGTAAATCATTATGATGGAGTCTGTGGCCAACAAAACTTTATAGAATTCTTAAGTCCTTCACACACAAACACCCCTCATTTTCATCCTTTATGAAAATACTTCCAGCTGCCAATAGTGTAATACTTTCAGCTCATTTAACACTTGTGACCGCTTAAAAATCCACAGTTTATCCCAAATTTAGATTCCTTCTGAATGGAAGCCCGTTTTCACCACAATTAAAAATTATAATGCATTGTTACATTGTGTTTGTGACATAAAAAAATGAATGAATATTAAATATCCAACATACCAAGCTGAGATGTTTTGATTTAACTCATTCAACTTAATATTTGATCAATTTGTCAATTTGTTAAAAAAGTTAATATTCACTTTAAATTCATAACAACAATTCAGCTTTATTTCATAATTATGCCTTAGTGTAATAACTATCTAAATTTTTACACAAGTCTTTATCTCATTTACAATGTCAGTATACGAAATGTTGCCAATGTGAGGTAATTCTGTCTCTCGCACACAGGAGGCGCCGTTGTCAGAGAGCTGGAACCGGCTTTACATTTCATTCACGGGGAGGAGGGGGTATAAGCAGAAAAAAGCAATGAATATATACATTTATAAACATAAATCTACTGGTCTGACCATTCTGCAATAACAAGAGGGATGGAGAAAGAGAAAAAAAAAGAGCAAACAAAAAAAAGGACAAAAGACATGAAGAATGTACGACACGAGAGAGTGGTAAGAAATGGCATGGTTGGAGGAATCGGATGACTGTTTAATCTTTCTTTCTGTCGTTCTCTCTTCTCACTTCCTGTGTCTGTGCTGATGGGACACCTGTAGATGAACTCTCTCGTCTTTCCATCCTTCGTTTCAATGGCGCTGCTCGCAGCCCTAGTTCCTCAGAGTGGACACCTGCAATTGGTCTCTTGAGTCTCTCGATAGCAAAGGATGTTTGTGGCAACTCAAACCTGGACTTCAGGCATGTTTACATACGGTAAGGTTCAGAGGAAGTGTACTTAAGAGCACAGTCGAGGGGGCCAGGCTGTGCGAGGCCAAGACTTCGCTGCGTTTCTCAATCAGCACAAGCTGAGAAAGACCGCAGCGAGAGCTACCCGCGAGGCTGCCAGGGGCACAATTCTTGCTCAATTACTACTAGGTGTTTTTTTTGTTTGTTTTTTTCAATCTTCAGACATTTAGATCAAACACTAAAGCTCAGCAGAGAGATTCAGCAAATGAAGGGAAGCTGGTGGTGGCAGATAGATAGATGCTTGCAGACAAAGCAAGTGACCAGCAGACATGAGTCCTGATGGACAGAATCATTCTAACAATGCAAGCCATAAAAAAGACGACAAGAGGTGAACCGAGGAGGAGAAACGGGGGGACGGGGTGGGAGAAAACGTTTAGCTTCTGTGTTGCGATGCATGTCAAACAACCAAGACGACAACGAACTAAAACCTTCGTGGAATAAGACAATATGAAGTTAAAAATAAAAAACTATGTGTACATTAACATATGAGGTTAAGAGCTTGGGGAACAATTTGTAAAATGTGTGTATTTTCATTTTTATTTTTTATTTTTATGATAACTATATTTATTTTCTTTATGTATGTATTGAATAACTGTATGTACAAGTTCATTTAATAATTCTGACTGTAATTTAATTTTATCTAGTTTAAAGCGTAAATATGAAATATTACAACAACAAAAAAAAAAACAATGGTCATTAAAATATGCTACTTGTATGTGTAAATTTTGACAAAATTGTGTTATGATTTAAAAACAAACCATTACTGTTGATGAGGATGACAGTGATTCAAATTGAAAATGATGTCTGCAAAATAAACAATAATGATTATGATGATAATGATGAAAATCAAAATAAAATAAAGTGTTCCTAATGGTCCCGAGGAGTTCAGCGTGCTCGTGATTTTCAGATGCCAAGAGGTTTGTTTGAATGACAAGAATGTAAATCAAAGTACTTCCTTTTTTTTTTTATTACAAAACAAATAGAACTACAATCACATATTCATATATTCACTTTGTATTTTACTAAGGCCCCTCTTGCTTTTACATCTACTTGGTAAAAAAAATTGTATACAAAAGTATCTACCTTACAAAGATTACATAATACTTTATTACAATGACTCGACGTGAAAATAATGCCTGT
This sequence comes from Enteromius fasciolatus, assembly GCA_032361145.1. NCBI lineage: Eukaryota > Metazoa > Chordata > Actinopteri > Cypriniformes > Cyprinidae > Enteromius > Enteromius fasciolatus. The sequence goes on from JAUMHR010000045.1 coordinate 11,111,602, forward strand.
GTACTGGCTTCCACAGCTTTCTTAATACAGTAACCAGGGATCTGGTTCATGTTTCATATTTTGACTGTATTTCTGTAACATTTGCTGAGTGAACAGTACATAGGTGAACCATCTGACACTGAATCTGAAGAGGCACATGTTTTGGGACAGGTATTTGAAGGACACTTAAGAGAAAGCACTCCTCTGCAATTACAAATACTCTGCAAATCCCTCTACACAGCTCAGGTGTTTTGGTTATTATAAATACACATATATTTGCATGATGTATAGGTTTCACATATTGTACAGAAATATATTAATATCAAGTACTTACGCTTACGTACTAATTCAATAGTAATAACTTATTGTCTGTATACTATAGATACAATAAAAAAACAAATGCAACAATATATGAAAAGTACGGGAAAAAAATCTATCTCGGTATTGAGGTTTTCTTGTTTGTGTGAGTTTACACCCTGGCCTAGCGAGACGTGGATATGGAGCGAAGGAATGACAGCAGGGTGGAGGAACTCATCGTCACCCCATATCACCTCAAACCCGTATACTGTTTTGTGAAACGCCAAAGAAGTTACAGTGAATGCACCTAGAAAAAAACAAGTGAATGACTTAAATTTAAACCTCATTCTTGCTGCAAATGGATCCGACTGTCTCTGGGGATTTATCACACACTGTATTCATTTGTGTTCCACAGGAGAAAATAAATCATACAGGTTTTGAGCAAAATGAGGGTGATTTTATAACTATCCCTCAGGGAGACATTGGGGTACAGCGATAAGGTTTTGTCAAGTGAGATGCAGGAACATCTGGAAAAGAAATATCCCCCACACATACGCTCTTTAATTCATATGAACTCCACGTCACTCCTTTGTTTAGACAGTCCGAGCTATCCGTACCTTCTTTCTTGCTCTTTTCCCCTCTCCAACTTCTTCTCAGTGTAGTACGTTCCTCTACTGAGCAGCACGCAAACGCAGGAGGAGTCAATACGGATCCACCTCCACCCTATCCTCTTGGTGTCATCCGAGGTGAGCGCACGTACAAACGACTGCTTGGTTTCGCACTTGCTCATCCAGTGTTTCTTATCCACCCCCAAACAGCTGGCCCCCTCCACCGCCTGCACTTCACCTATACTTTTTGGATCTGGCTTACGGCACTTTGTTTCATAGAAATACTGCTTGAGCGGTCCCGTCTGGGTCTGGATCTTTTCTAATATAGTGACGTTATTGCTCTTGTGGTCCACTGCCATCTTCTTGTTGGTCACCCACATGCTTTCGGCCTCGCAGACAGAACGTTCGATGCCTTGTGCGCTGTGGACGGCCTGACGCTTGCGCCGGACCCCTGGAACAGGGCCGTCAGAATCAGAAAGACCCAAGAGTAAGTTCCTGTATGTTTCTTTGTCGCCTCCGTGACCGGGTGTGGTAGCATCCATCATGTGGCTTTCCTCGTCCTCAACGTCATTGGCCAATAAGCCCAACTCCAGCATTAAGAGCAGAGGCGGGTGTTTGGGTGGGGAAAGGGCCGGGGAGAAGAGTACCCGTGGATGGGCGTCCAGCAAAAGCAGCTGATCTTCTCGAAGGTCTACGTCATCAAACCCAAAGCCTCCAGTTTGCTGCAGCAACTCTTTAGCATTCGTCTGAGCTTCGTCCAGATGTTCCTGCACTGGAGAGCTCGGACTTTCAAGAGGCCCGTCTTTCAGTTCACTTGTGCTCCTGCCATTTTTAAGAGAAGTCTCTGCCTCAATACTGCTTTCTTCATGAAACTGGCTACGTTCAAGCTGATAGTTCTTGAGAATATCATTGCTTTGGGAATTGGCTTTTTTTTGTGATTTGTATTTCCTAGGATTATGCGGCCTGGAGGCATCTGCTCCGGCAGTCCTACCTCCACCTGTGTGGTCCTGCTGTGGGCTACTGACAAAAATGTCTTCTGTTAGAAGATTCTCTCTACCTTTGGATATATGGCCCTCCTCAAACGTGCTCTGCTTGTCGTCTGTTCTGTGAGGAGCTTTGTCTTGTGTGCTGTAGTTGTTGTGAGACGAGTCGTGGTCCACTGAGGTGTTGGTCGGCATGCTGATGTTAGCTGTTGGGACGCTGCTGCTGTTGCTGTCGTTTCTGCCAGGCTCTATCATTGCGGCAACAAGCCTGGGCACAGGACTTTGAGGGAAAGGCAGGGCCGAGGCGATCACCATGGCAACCAGGGGAAGCCAGTGCATCACTCCCAAGACGTGTCAACTATGAGTTGATAAAAAAAGAAGCAAGAATTAGAAAATGCATAAAAAGGAAGAACAGTTTAAGATGACATCACAAATATTTACTTTGGAATGTTTAGAACGTTCATTTGAGTGTAAACAGGTTATCAAAACAAAAAAAGAGAAATCCCAACACTATCCGCACTTGCAGTTGTATCAAAATATAAACTTATTTACATCGTCCCATGACCTTCAGACAGTTCTGACAGTCCAATTTAAAAACAACACATGACCCATCACTGCACAATGGACACATCATTACTAATCGAAATCAATTATGTAACACATTATTAACGTTTGTTGTTGCATTCCGACATGATCAAGAGTATCCACATGGCTTTCTTTGCACATGAAAAGTATTCTTGTAGCTTTGTAAAATCACGGTTGAACCCTTGATGTCACATCGGTTATTTTACCCACATCCTTGCTGGATTATGCTACTAGATGTTGATTGTGTTAATTCCAGATCTTGCTGGATTGGAATGACATGAGGTTTGGGTAGTTCATTTACTAATTACAGAATTTTCATTTTTGGGTGTAGTAACTCATCATATACAGTATGTTTATAGAAATGCAAGTGTGGAGGGTGTGCGGCATTTATTATTTTTTGCTTTGATGTTGGACCTGTTTTTTGGTTGTTTTTTCTACATGCCTAAAAAGTCTCCAAAATGTTCCACTTTTTTGCAACACTAAAAGTCCAACATACCTTGCTAGAGTAAAGTCTGTTATTTCCCCAGAAAATCATTCAAAGTTACCAAAAGAAAAAAACAAACATATGTATGATTGAATTGACATTTTATTTTATGCTGACTTCAGAATAAAAAAATAAAGTCACAGATATAAAATCACAGATAAAATTTACTGTTATATACTTTTTTTTTACTTTGAGGCGGAAACAGGTTTTCAAAAGAACAGGCTCAGTGCCAGCTCATAAAAATAAAGTAAAATAAGCCTAAAACTGTAAAACTATAGCTTTACAGCTTTGGCATATGCTAGTGGAAAAAAGATGGAAAATTGCAAGCAGCAGAGTCATGTCTGTGTGCAGAGAGAGAGAGTGGAGCCGCAAACTTGCTTCACTATCGCTTGCTCTGGTTGGTTGGCGCAGACATGAAGTCACCGGCTAGCCGGCGTCTGGCAAAGCTCCGTTTGAAATAAAGCCACTAACAGTGTTGGTCTGGTGCTGGCCTAGCTTCACATGAGACCACAAACAACCCTGGTATGTGTGGAAAAGGTTGTAAATTTCACAGATTATGAGCACGACTGAGGCAAACGAAAAGATGCCACTTCACTGCAAAATTAGTAAAAGATGATGTTGCTTTGGGCCTCAAATGCTCTTTTTTTTAATAATCTTTTATGATATTTTTTTGTACGTTTTTGTTGTTTCATGCTCGTCTTTTATCCTTTTTCCATACGTTTGACGTGATGATCCTATTTTCACACACTTCTGTAACATGACTCTCAGCAGTACTGAGAATACCTTTGAGATTTGGGTTATTTATTGACAGGAACACCAAAGTTCAGCAGTCTTCTACCCAAGACAAGCTCCTGGGTGGTTACTGGCCCAGAGGTAGTGATTTATGTGCTTATTTAGTTGGGGTCAGAGTAAAACTACACCGATGGATGATAAACTCTCTTCCTTTTACTTTCAGCACTGAATGAGAAAACACTCACACACTGCTGTCAACCACCAGGTGGAAGCAAAACCATCACATCATTATAGGTGCCTCATCACTGGCACCTGTGTGGTTTTGGCACATTGTTCAATCGAAATTATATATAGCTGTGAGGAGAGGGTTGAAAAGATTAAAACACACGTTACTGTTCTAGATCAAAAGATCGGGGTCAGAAAGACTTTTCTTTTTCCATTGAAATGAGTTTGCATATAAAGTATTCAAAATACAGTGAATAGAAAGAATTAAACTTGAACCATTTATTTGAAATAGTCTGAAATATTTTTTTATACCGTCACGTTAATGAAAATTATCTTAAAAAATCTCCAAGCTTTTGAATATAATACATGTACAATGTGTGACCCTAGAGCACAAAAGGAGGCAGGGTATTTTGTAGCAATACATTTTATGGATCAAAATTATATATTTTATAGGGTAATACGTAAAGATGGTGTTCCATGAAGATATTTCGTTATTTCCCATCAAAAAGATATCAAAACTTAATTTCTGAGTAGTAATATGCAAGAACTTCATTTGGACAGTGTTTTAAAGGCAGTTTTCTCAATATTTGTAAATATGTACAGATTATTCGCTTTTCAGATGATGCATAAATCTCAGTTTCTAAAAACTGACCCTTATGACTGGTCCCTTTTTGACCCTTTTGTGGTCCAGGGTCATATTTATACTAAATGTACACAAAAATGAGTGCAAACTACATAAAGCACGTAAGGCATGAGGTACTTAAAATGTAGAAAATTTGCTTTCAAGCAATAATTTGACATGAGAAATGTGACCCCACAGACCTAGAGTGGACCTACAGTAGAGTCGTCTTGTTGATGATACAGTGAAGGTTGCAGTCGACCTGTCCAATGTTAAGGCCAGGTGTAAATCACTCACCAATCCTGTTATTGTTGTGCTGAGAGATCAGGGAGGGAGAGGCATTCAGAGAAAGAGTTCAAGAAAAGAAGAATGCTCAGAATGTCAGTGATGTGGCTTCAACTGAGAAAACTCCTCCTGGGTTTCCCCAGGCGGGACACACTAGAATGCAGGAGGGGGTCGGGGTCGAGTAAAGCCAGCGTACTCAGAGTCGAGTGAGAAGAGATAATCATTATGCTTGTAGTGAGAGAGTGGGTGGACAGAAATGTTGTGTGTGAAGTGCAAAATCACCACTTGTGGCACTTATAATAACAGCACCCCGCCCCGGACACTGTTTTCTAATAACACTCAAACCATACGAACACACTCGCACATAATGCACTAGTGAGCCTGCGGTCACACGCAGGGAAAGAATGCCACCAGGTCCATATGCATGCATGCATGCTGGGACATGGAGCACTACATGTATACGTGCTTACTTCCTGTTTACGTTCAACATAGGAACAGGTGTGTTATCGTCTTTTAAATGCAAATATACTTGCTTAAGGGGCTAGTGCGTAAGATGAGCATTTTAGGTATTTTCACAGAGATTTATAGCCTTTCACAGTCTTTTATTGTCTTTCACAACTGCAAATAACGACAGAAATCATATTTCATGCATCTGACATGCCTTCGTGCCGTCTCACAAACTACAAAATGCTACAAAATCAAAAACATGTATTACTAAATCCCAGCATGTTGTTGAAAGCGGAAATAAGTTTACATATATGACTGCGTGGAAGAATCAAAATTTAGATATAGCTTCACAATATTTAGATTAAAAGGTCAATGACAAATGAGTCAAATAAATGACAAATTAAGTACACCTTAAGTATGTGATTTCATACATATTAATCTATATCTATACACATTTAAATAATAATATTTAAATAATGATTATCAAATCTATTTTAACATATTTTTATTAAAGATGTCAAATGATTTCTAATGATTAATTACATCCAAAATAAACGTTTTCGTTTACATTACACACACACACACACATATATATATATATACATTATATATGTGTGTGTATTATGTATATATAAACCCTCACACATACAGCATATATTTTGAAAATATTTATACATTTATCTAATTGTGATTGTATATTTTATCATATTTACATATAATTAATAAATACACACAGCATACACACATATGTTATGAAAACAAAAGCTTTTGCTTTGGATGTTGTTATTCATTTGACAGCATTATGTTTTATTTTCATAACAATATCATTAAGTTTTCAGAAGTCACACCACATGGCATTTTTCCAAGTAAACTGAATTAATCTTGCCTTGTCATTAAACTTTGAAACAAAGTCATGATTTGTTTCCCATAAATTAAAAACAAGTTCAACACAGAAGAACTTCAAAGTAATGTTCAAATTACTTTGTGCATAAATTGCATTTTTACTGCATAAAATGACATAAAACACAAGTTACAAGAAGAAATAAAATCGGTTGAAGGTATTACATGTGTGTGTGTGTGTGTGTGTGCGCGTGCACTTGAGTAAAAAAGGGTGTAGTGCGTGCATACATATGTATGTGTGTGACCTGAGAGGAAGACTTCTGGTTAATGCGTATGTTTGCTTTGGAACGAGAACACAAACAGTAGGCAGGCAGACACACGTGCAGGAGGCATATCTGTAGACGCAGGGCGACATGCAGAACCACTTCATCAGTGCGCTCCATTTGCAGCAATGACATGCTTCACGAACTCTGCCATCCATAGTAGCCCTGCACTTTCTCTTCTCACCTTTCGCACAGCTCAAAAAATGAGCCTCCAGCCTCACATAAAAAAAAAAACCCCACCAAGCTCCTGAACACAATGAACCCTCATGTTTAACCCAATCTAATGCACTCTACTTCACAGAAACCTGTGCGCACACATCCACGCATATCTTTGATCTGACCCACTACTCCCACCACCATGACAAGCGTAATCTGCCATCTTCTACACAAAAGCCACCTTAGACAAACACTTTGGCTCTCCCACTTCGTTCTATTCTCTGCGTCATGCCACCGAAAAACTTTGAACCCGTTTTATAAATAACCTCCTTCCAAGATTTTTCACTGGAAATCGCCCACAAGATCCACTATCGCACTCTAACAAGCCTGTCAAATTAATTATTGCAGATGTAAGGCCTTTAGTACTTATCCTCTCCCATCCGAACACAAAAGCGTGACTCATGATAGACACTCTACAATCCCCCTGTTCAGACTTGACGTGACTGACAATTTTGGAATTTTCCCCTCGTCCCACTCACCCTATACACTCGGCCATAAGCGTCCAACGCAGCACAGTCTGAACTCCCATATCAAGCCACAAAGCATTGGAGAGAAAATAAAACATAAAGACAAAGGTTTGAAATCAAGTCATGACATGACAATATCTACTGTACATCGTTTACATTTATATCCTTTATATTTATTATACATTTCAGAACTCGAAAGGTTTTTTAGTCACAAAATAGAGACTGTTTATTGAACTGAACTGCAGTAATTACTTTCAGCCTCCAAAAATATAATTTCAGACAGAAAAAAGATAAAAACCAGTGACTAACCACATTTACACATTAGTACTCAGTGTATAGCAATCTGTCTAGACCAAATCCAGTCAAAAAATAATTTAGAGGATTCAAAATTAATCAAAAGGTTTTTCAAATTTATTTTGTACTGCGTCGCAGTAAATGTCTTTATTGCAGACTTTGCGATAAGGCTTTAACTGAAGGATGGGGCTATGCCAATAATAACATATCATTCAGCATATATTGATGGGTTTACATAGAGTCTTAAAGCTCCAAATGGAGAGAATCGAAACATCCGCAATGCTTGTGTAAAACTACATTATGAATTATAAATAAATAAAAGGTAAAGGTAAAAAGTAAACAATTATTTGACCTCTTTAATATTAGTTTTAAAAAGAAAGAGATTAAGAAAGACATAATGTTTCCTTTCTTGGCAGACGAGCATTATCATTTCAGAACAAACATACTTTGTCCCTCCTCTTTCTCATAAAACGGTCTCTAAATCGTTTACAGTACATCAAAAAAAACAGCTGTACAGATGTTTCTGGTCAAAGGCGCTGTGTTGCAGTAGCTTGAACACGTCTGAAAATGGCTACCACACACTGAGCGTGAGCGACACATTTCACTTACTCCTCACACTTCAGGATAATCTCCATCCACACTTTCCCTGAGAAAAGACGGTGGTCTGCTTCAGATCCTGCCTGGATAACCGGAGGAGTAAATACCTGTAGGTTCATTCTCACCTGTATTGTGTCTCTGTGGCTTTATATGTGTTACACAGGGGTGAGAAAACAGTTGCATAAACACTCATTATGTAGTAAACAAAGGTCGTGAGCCTCTGTTTTCCTTTCTGTTTTTGTAGGCTAGCTGGGCAGGTGACTGACAGGATGTGCATGCGTGTTAATTATTGTTTTAATGGCTGCCAGCTTCCACCCTTTAACTCCTTCACTGTGTAAACACATTAGCACTGACAAACTACTATACTCGCATGTAGATCTAACACACGTTTGTTTTACAAGACTTACTCAAATACAATAAATCGATTTGGATTATTTTAAGATGTCGTTCTGAGATATAGATAATGCAAAACGCATCTAAACGGCATGCTGGAGTGACTTTAGAGACCTTCTTTCGAGGTACGCACAACAGAGGCAGACAGGTAAAGAAAGGTGTACACCTGAACTGCACGATTTAACCGCGCACTGCACGCGAGTGACGGGACAGCGCTGTTGAACGCGCTTTCAGTTCTTGTTTTGTCGAGTCGCTAGCGGCTACTTTTGAAAAATATGGGATCAAACATACTTGGTCTTTCGCCAAAATAGTTCAATCAACTCTTCCCAGGCCCGGGGGAATTGCTTCTCATTGCCGTTTTAATTCCGCTTGATAATCAAGAGTCCAACTCGCATCGAAGAAATCGTTTCCGATAAATAGATAAAAACCGCTGTTAAATTACTGTACGTGATGGGCTCTCATATTACATGCCTGTACTGTACATGTCAAGACAAATTTCTGTTTAATGCAGTTTCATTTTTTTAATTTAAAATGTTATTATGATTTGTTGTCCAGTTTGTTTAAGCCATGATTTGGCTCGTTAAAACACAATGAGCTAATGGGATTTGCAATGAACGATACTAAAATGTATCTACAACAAGAATTTTTTAATAAAATGCTATTAAAACGAGATGTTTTTGTAATACAAACTATCAGCTTGTGCACCGAAAGAGAATCGTTTGCGAACCGGTTCATCAGATCAAAGATTCGATTCAAATGAACGATTCGCTTGCGTTCTGCTAATTCCAAAGCTTGACAACCTGTCAACGAGTCCGATCAACACCTGCTTCACATTAAATTAACTGTCACGAAAATGAACCCAAATAAACCGTGTATGTCATTACACCGCTTTGATGTTATCAGAAGTAAACCTAGCACGCTAATATTTTAAACTAAAAGTGTTTTTGGAAACACGCAGCACCTACCGTTTAGGTGAGTCTCGGGCCACGCGTATCTTCGGCGAAAACCACATTGATAATACAGTCTGTCAGTCTCGCGTAAAAATTAAGGAAATTTCTAGAAGAACTCTCGATTCGCGTGGTTCAAACTGCAGAAGTGTCCCATATCATCTCCGAGGTCCAGTCCGAGGAGGTCCACGTCGAGTTGTACTTCCACGCTTATCTGTTTAAAACGCGCCTTTTAGTCTCAGGTCGTTCTGTACGCGCGAGCGTCTGGAGGATTGGCATGCAAGCTGTGAACAACCCGAGCAATGATACACCTCTGACACTGCGTGCATTAGCGTCAGCTCTACTTTCCCAGCAGACAGACCACAAATCGCATACTTCGAGTTACAAATGGGCGAAGTTTGATTTGAAATAAAAGTTTAAAAAAGTTCCTAAAGTGGATGTAGACATTCCCGCGCCGAGACGGTTTGAGTGCTGAAGTAAGGTAAGGTATCTTCATGAAAGGCGGTGAGGGGACAACAGCCAGTGGGAGTGAAAGAGGGCTGGTTTAGAAGAAGAGGAATGGACAGAGTGAAAGAAGACATTATGGTGGAGGAAAAAAAGGACGAAGACCATCTGCTGGCGGTGGGTGTAGAGAGTTCTCATAACGAAAAACAAGAAAGAGAGTGGAAAATGGCTTCAATCTAATGGATTGACTGTCGTAGGAACTGATTTATTGTCAGTTAATTGAGTTTAAGTCCAAACTAATCACCCTAAGCAAGTGCATCCTGCACCCTATGACCTTTTAGTTGTTAATAAATGTAACGAAAAGAAGCAGACAGTAGAATTTCTTTTACAATTGGCTAGTGAGCAATTAAAGTGGATCAAAAAAAAAAAGTTAAAGTTGTCAAGAATGCGTTTTAGGTTATAGGACAACTTTGATGAAAGGTTTTTATTCACTTCAAATGTTTACTACTGTATTTCATGTATGGTGGTCTCAACGAGTTGGATTTTGGGGCCGTGCAGCTCTTGAATTGGGGGGCAATTTGTTAAAGCAATTTCCTCTGGAGATTTTTTTTTATTTTTTTTTTTACAGCGTCTACCACCAACCAGCCTTTGGTTTTTATAGCAGGAGACGTACATTGCCTTTTCTCGTTCTCCATCTCCCATTCTCCCCTCCTCTCTCCAGAAATTTCCATCCCACCAAAACCCATTTCCCCAGAAAGTTTAAAAAGATGAAAGGATAAGGAAAAGAAAAGAGACAAAAGAGAGAAGTGTTCTGTTACAACCCTGCCCCTGTGAGACTGTCCGTGAAAGAGTTTGGGGATGAGAGAGATGGGGGAGAGAATAAGAGAGCGAGAGGGGTACAGAAAAGAGGTTTTCAAATGAGGAACGGGGAGCCAGTGTGGAACTTCATATTTAACACACACAAACACAGGTGAGCGCACACACAAAGCTCAGTGAGGTCTGAAATGTGGTCCGGCCCACTCATATCTTTACTCCTGTCCTCTCCTGACGCTGTTCTTCCCTCTTGGCATTTAGTGTCATTCACTCCCAGTCTTTACCTCCCTAACATTATTCTGTCTCTTTGGTTTTGTCTGAACTTGTTTCGTATGCACTTAGATATTTCAACCCCAGGGCGTATTGGTGAGATTGAAGGAGTGAGAATGAGAGAGAGCCACAGGAACAGAGAATGATTGAGAGTGAGGAGTCACTGAGGTATTGAGCGAGATGACAGGCGAACAAAGGAAGTAAGGGGAAGAAGGGACAAACTCAAATGGAGGTACAAAAGTTCTTTCACACACTCAAACTCAAATGGCTAAACATACACGCACACAGAGCTCCGACACCTTGTCGTAGGAGGATAAAAATACATTTCTGCGTATCAGGCAAAAGGTCTTATCAAGTAGTGGTGTGAACCAGCATTACTTGTTTTTGTGAAAGACCTTTTAGCACCCTACACCCCAAACATCTACACAGGACAACTCCTCACACAAGGACCACACCGCACGTCACTCAGACTGAGTCATACACGAGTGCTTCTGACGAAATTGCACATCTTTCAGATGCCGAAACCATACCAAAGATAAGAGACAATCCTTCTTACGTAATATGACTTTGAACTTTGCAAAAGACACTCATTAAATAGATGCTGATTATTATCATTGTACCGGTGTTATTTAAGTATCATGGATACAACAGTTAATAAGTATTTATATTTATTAAATAAATATATTTTTAGTAATTTAGATTTTTTTTTATATGTTAGTGATCTTGTAAGATGTGATTATTATATAGTTATTTGTATTAATAAAAAAAATATAATAAAATACAAATGTTAAGTGTGTCCTTGTTTTAATGTTTTTTTTATTTCATTTTATTTCAGTTAATGTTTATTTTATTTAAAAGTAATTTTTATTATGCCTTTAGTTAATTAATAATCCATAAATGCATTATACTATTGCAATTAAAACATAAAAAACAGTTAAAACAATGGTGTTAGTATTAATTAAAGTAATATTTGTTATTAATACTATTAATCATATGACAGTAACAATAGTAAAATATTAGCATTTAATATTACAAAAAACAATATGAAAATGATAATAATAAATAGTATATAACTAAAATTATTATATTTAATATAAATAAATGTATAATATTAATAACAAATGTAATTGAAAAAATCTAATACTTTTTTTTTATTTTTTTATTTAATTATTTAAATGTTAATATTTACTAATTCTCCTTTTATACTTTTGCTCTCCAAAAGTGTTTCTCTGACCCTTGTTCATAGTGTGTGTCTACGTTGGATTTGTTTCCATGGCAGTGGATATCCCACCTCAAACCTCAAATATCAAAGCAATTACAATCTGTTACATAGCCATTATAGCAATTATTGAAAATAGCAGAGCTGTCAAGGAGACCAGTTTGCTATCCACAGACGCTTTCCTGAGCCTGAGGTTAGATTTATGGAGGTGTCATTCATTTATTAAATTCATTTTTCCTCTCTTTAGGCCCCCTCACACACTTCAATTTCATAGATCTCCTTCATTACTGAACCCCACCGCTCCACCTTACGTTACCCCCATTTTCTTCACCCCCAGCCCACCCTTACCTCTTTCCTGGTGTTCTCTCCCTCTCTCTCTGTGGGCCGCAGCATGTGTTTCCAATTTTGGCTGTAATGCACAGTTCGCCGCAATCTGACCTAATTAGCCCCCATCTTGTGGGTCCGCCCTCAACAGCACCCACCATGGCAGACAGGCTAGAGGTCAGATGTCAGGGGTCGTAGGTGGCAGCACGGATCGGATAAGGGAGCAGCATCTTTGATTGATGTGTCAGGTCCCGCAGCATTAAGGGCGTGTTCATCAGTGACCAGCTTAAAACTGTAATTTCTTCAGTATTCGGGATCAGAGAGGGTTACTGAGGCCTGAAATTGGATTTTGCAGTAAGACAAAAGGGTCAAAGAGGGGAGGTCAAGAATACAGGAGCGCCATTCTTAAAAAAACACACCAACTAAAGTACATAATCCACCATCTCACACACCTTGAGATGTTAGGTGCTGGGTATCGGATCCGTGGAATGCCTTGTTACTTGGAAAAGTGTAGGGTTAGACCAAGGGATTTAAGAGGGGAGACTGATTTTAGGAATGCCTTAATTATGGGAATAGGGAAACTAACTCTCGGTTTAATCCTTAATGAGAAACAGCTTCATATGAAACAGAGGGAAGCAGAAGAAATGCTTGAACTTTAAAAGGAATGATAGTGCGCGAGGGAAAGCTTGTCAGCTTTATAAAGCACGTAAAAGTGTGGCTCCACGCTGTGTGTGTTTTCTGTAAACTGATATGATTACATCTCGTATAGAGCACCATTTTAGAATCTCACCCTTAGCCTCATTTTACAATCCCCATAACACTAATAGAGGGAAAGCCATTAGAAAAATACATGCAACGAGGTACTTGCATGAAATATTCTGCCATTGATTTGAGTATGGAAGTAGGGCTAGCAGTCCTAATGGTTCTCGGTTGAGCACAGTGTGGTGGGCCACTGTCGCCGCAGGCATCCGGTGGGCTTTTATGTTGTAATATGGGCTTCACTTTTACTCCTTGAGTTTATCTTCACAAGTAGCATCATTGAGAAGATAAGCATAGACTGTGACTGTCTGAGGCAGGCCTTGCATTCTTTAAAGTAGAGGTCTCCAGGCTCCAGCATGTGAGCTGGAAATGGACTTCTGTTTAGTTTCTTATTGTTGTGGTTTAAAATTGCTCGAAAGTGTAAATTGGCAAATTAATAACTGTGGTCCATACGTATCACGGATCAACTGCGGTTCATTTAACCCCTAATATATGACACATCAGAACGTTCAAATTGTTACTCCATAGAATCGCATACAACGAAAATACAGAATTATCAGAACAATCATTAACGTGCAGTAAATAGCAGATATACTGCGGTGGAAACACAAAGGGTACCGACCCAAAGTCCCTAGTTCCTGGGGAAAGTTCCTGCGGTGGAAATGGGGCTTATGAAAGTCAGCAGGGTCCAATGTGGTTTTTAAACATAAAGAATTGATTTGGTTTTACTTTGAAGAATGTCTCAACTTACTAAGTGTGCAAGTTTAAAAGGCCATAGAAACACAAATCCACAATGCAAGATTATTTTTCTGTTGTTTTCCTTGAAATTAATTTAGAATGAATAACATATACATGGACATAGAACATGAAGTTCTCCCGCTTAATTTATTTCAAAAACATTTTTAATAAGAAGACAATTTGTGAGTTTTTCAACACCTCTACGGGTTTGCATTTCTTTCTTTATTACAGAATATTTTCACAAATGCTTTCCAAAGCCTTTCACACTTTCACTAAGCCACTGAATGTTGGCGCATTCAAAATTCATACAAACACCATCTGCTTTTCGTCAAATCAGTTTGGTCATTTTAAGGTCTCTTGACATTAACCTAGAACTGCAAAATTCAGGGCACATTTGAAATTAGGATCTGTGTGGGCCTGTACTGGAGGCAACACTACTGAACTACTGCTGCTGATGGTTATTGCCTTGTTGCTGCCAGCGCATACGCCGATACAGTGCTGTGAATATGCTACTATGAGACATACACAAACAGCATATATAATAACCTATAGCAAATCTAAACAGGTGGAGCTGGGGAGGAGGAGGGTTGACCAATTATCAGCCTGCGTCATCTAGTGTTTCATGACAGAGTTTGGCATTTCATCTTACTTTGCATGCAGTTTCTCATTTCATTTATTCCCTGAGAATTAAAACGTTGGATTTCATTCACTAATAATTTTCGTATGTTTTGCATATTTCTACGCACATTTGAACTTCTCACAAAGACTTTCCGTCTAATTCACAACGCGTGCGTACACACATGAGCTTGTTCTTAAACTTACTCTTCTGTTAGTGAATCTGGAGTCTTCTAAATGAGGGCCTGCATGCACAAGGTTAGTCATTTGCATAATACACAGCCAAACCAGCTCCATATAAGGGCTTTCCGGAAAGTGTCACTCGTCCAGAGAAAGACAATTATGGCACCGAAACTAAAGAAAAAGAACTTTAACGATAATGAACGTGAGGTTTTGCTGTCGGAGGTGAAAGCCATTTATTGTTGTCTCAGCAAACATATCTGTGCGCTCTCCAAAGACGAGCTCTCTCCTTATACCTCTAATTATACTGTATTATAAATTTTTAATGTCTACTTACTTTTTAACCACCCTGTAAATAACATATCTAATTATATGTAGGGTTTTTTATGCTTGTTTATAAGGCCCCGGGCATACATGATTATTGCGTACATGTCGTATGAGTTGTTCATATATAAAATTTCACGTGAATTTTTTTGTACATACATAATATATTTTGGTATGAAAGTTTCTGATGAATCACAACTTTTTCGTGAAAACATCGGTACGCACATTTCACACAAAAATGTGTGCATACTCATGTTTAGTGAATGAGACCCAGTGATCTTAGTGGTGTTAGGGCTATTGTTTATGCGATGATAGCTGAAGTCATATTGAGCACATTATCTATCTTATTCATTTCTATACATGAGTGGATGAGCACATGGGTCTCTGTCAGTGTGTGCGGTCATTGAGGTTTGCATAAAAGAGGTGATTGAATGACATGTATGCTATTTGATAATTACACAGATGATAGTTATTTAGCCAGAGCAGCATCGACATGTTTTACAAGACCAAGCTAATTATGCTTTGTCTGTTCCTTAAATTAAATTGGCTAATGCCACCAAGTAATCAGCCACATCTTGTTTTGCTAATAAAAGCATTGATGAAAAGCACGACAGTTTGTCGAAATGGAATGAGGGGAACAGGGTTTTGAAGTTCCCATAATTAAACTGCATCTGGACACGGGGAGAAGAAAGTGATTTCAAATGTCAAACTCCATGGAACAAGAACAGTTGTGTGGTGATGTTTTTACCAAACTCCATTTTAGATGCACTCTTGCGGTCACAGAATCTGTTCCATATTATTGTGTGTCAGTTTAATTGTTGCAGGAAAAAATGGAACACAAAGCTTGCACATAGTTACAAAAAAGTTCCATTTGCAAAAGTTGTTGGTTTAGAATTTGCATGAATTAAGCAGATTAAATGGTGCTAGTCTGTTTCTCTAAAGTTTCTTTGGTGGACAACAGTTGGGTCATGTTGCACAGGAACTGTAAGACTTCCTTTTTTTATCTCATTGTATCTGCAGAGTCTTAATAGCATTCACACCATTGTCTTTCTCCTGTGCAATACAAACCATTCATAACAGCTCCTGGGACTCCTTTAGAAGTTGTATCATATACTGCAACTTTTAGTTACGTGACTCCCTTTTTCTCAGCAGAGGTAGGATGAACCGTATTTCACTGGGGAAACTGTTATTGCGGTTTTCATTGTGATGAATGCTGTTTCTAAATCTTCAAGATAGGGATTTCTGTCTAAATAGTCACAAATAGTCACCAAAAGTATAAGTAAAAAACAGCTTTGCTGCATAGATGTCAAATTAGAGACATCGTCAGTGGTCAAAAGTAAACAGGGTTTTTAAATTGTAACCTTATGCAAATTAAAAAAAGCTAAATATATAGGCATTCCTGCCAACCTAATTAATATTGTGTGCTTCAAAATGTGTGTGTGTGTGTGCATTTAAGCATTTTAATTCTAGCTGATGTGTTAGACATCCCTCCTCCCTGATGAGTGCTGAAGGATAAATGTAACACATTGTAAATTTTACTCGCTATACAACACCCTGTTGGGTACTGTTTCAGCGGCAGACTTTGTGTTTAAACCACTGTGGCAATTAGCAGGAGATAGACTTACAGCCCATCCGCTGCACAATAGACAGCAGGAGAGAGAGGAATGAACAGAGAGGCCGCCCTGCTTCTGTAGCTCTCCTCTGCCCCTCCATCTGTCAGTCCTGTGGGACAGGGTGTGTGATAGTGACTGGACTGGAATGCGTATATGCACGTTTTTGTTGTATATTTATGTGTGTGTTTGTGGACACAGAGATTCTCTTGTCAATTCTCCTGTCTCTTCTTGGTGATGCATACATTTCTCTGTAGGGGACATTCTATTTTTATCATTTTGCAAACATCAGAATGTTTCTTTTGAATAACCTCTGAACATTTTGAGACAAGTAGTAACATTTAAACATTTGGAATGAACACCAACTAAAACATTCCGTTAACAATGTATAAGTAATATTTTTTTGTGCTGTTGTTTTGAGAATGTTATTAAAGACAAGATACCTTTGAATGAAAACTATTCATGTTAATAGAAGAACTCTGTGAACTTTGATAGAACCTTGCCAGAATGTAAGTAAAAGTTATGGCAATGTTATGTTAGCTGGGATGGTGAAAAAATGAGGACAGTATTTTCCTTTTAAGTGAACTATCCCTGTAAAAGCCGGGTGTTTAAAAGAATAAAAGAAGTGTTTTGAGACCAAGAAACACTGTCACGTTAGTATTATTACATTATCTTACTCTGGACACATAAAGCCAGCTGACGCGTTATGGGTCATTTAACATTTTAAGTATTTGTTTTCCTCTGTATTCAACTAGGACAGGGCAGATCTAATAATGTGTGCCTTTATTCATATAGACATTAACTGCAAACAATAAGTATTATATTGAGTAATTAATGCCTCAATATGTTACCAGATTCCACACTGAATGTTTGTTTTGATACAGTTTGGCACACTGAGCCCTATGTATTCTTTTCTTTCCACATCAAATAAATTGAGGTGAGTGGTTGGAGCCTAAAAAAGTTGGTTTGCTACTGATTAAAGCCTTCAGGGCAAAGTATGTAGCCAGTAAGTAATGATTTAGCAGAGCACTTTGAGTTCTCAGCCGTGAATCTGGACGTGTTTAAACCATTACATCCAGGAGATCTAATGATCCTGTGTGTGGTATTATCATACCATTGCTGTGAATCTGCGTGATGCATCAGTCACCACATTTTTATAAGGCTCTCAGCAGCCAAACACAGTCATAAAAGTGAAGATTTTAGGTGACAGAGGATGACAGTTACTCAATCTTTCTCTGTCCTATGACTAAGCAGTGAGGCATCTGATGTGATGCTACATATGGAAATACCTGTCCTAAGCCCTGCCCCCTCAGCATCTTATATATTTGAGCAAACAGAGCCACATCGCCATCCAGTGGGTAGAAGTGGGACACAATAAGATAAGACTTGTTTTACATCTTAAATCATTTAGAATATTTTTCTTCATTTACATATTCTCTCATTTCTATCTATCTATCTATCTATCTATCTATCTATCTATCTATCTATCTATCTATCTATCTATCTATCTATCTATC
>JAUMHR010000045.1:11135330-11146349 GCA_032361145.1 Enteromius fasciolatus
TATCTATCTATCTATCTATTTGTTCTATCTATCCATTTGTTCTATCTATCCATCTATCCATCTATCTATCTATCTATCGTCTGTCTGTCAGGCCATAATTCCGTAAATTAGTCTGATTATATATTAGTTGGTGAAAGCAGACACAGCTGACAAAATAACAGGATATTGGAGGATTAATAAAATAGATTTGATTGTGATAGTGTCAGTGTGAAAATGAGAAAAAGAGGGAGAGAGAGCAAAAGAGAGAGAGGCTGAGTGTGCAAGCCGGGCTCAGGGAATCAAACCGTTTTTATTAATCTGAGAATTTTCTCAGATGACGCAAAGACTGTGACTTTGCCTCGTCTCTTTCTCGCTCTCTCTCCATCACTCCATCACTCTCTTTCTCACCCTCTGTCAATTCTTTTCACATGTCTCTTTCCTAATGCCTAAATCTTGTTGGATGGGAGACAGTACAACAGCACAGGTAAGACTATGATCTACTGCATGTTACTGTTTTTGTTTCTGTTTAAACTTGTCCCTTACCTTCTCAGTATGCCATAGAACATTACCTGTGTTTTTGTTCACACTTCATGTATTTGGGTTCGTTACATTATGACATGCTAAAACACTCTATGTTGGACATAAAGTCCTTCACATGAGTTCGTGCACATGATTATCATCAGCTGTACATGGATGAAGTGTGCATGGCGTTTCCTTTTTGCTTTTAAATTCCTCTCAGTGTTGTCATTGCTGCAAACTTAACAGCACATATCAGTTAACAAATAGCCCTGGTTCTGCATTCTTTGACCGTAGTGGTAGTGAAGTGTCAGAGAAATGATGGATGGATGAGTGCATATTATGAATGAGGCGTGCTTCATTAGAGGCACTACTGAAAGAGTAGTCAACCAGCCATAGACAGATCGCTAGATTGAGACACATATTGGTGTCACAATGAGTGGAAACCAGGGTGGCTTCAGAAATGAAGTAATGAAAGAGTTGATTCTGCAGACATGGAGCTTAAGGGCAGATTGACAAGGATTTAGGTAGGTAAAATGAGGGTTCCTGCGGGGCTCAGTTAGGGAGAAACTTGCAGTAGAGAAACCGAGAAGGGGGAATTGGGGATTTATAAATAGTAAAGCTTTAGCAGGGTGAGGCGAGCAGATGTGATAGACAGTCTGTGCTTAAGGAGTTCAAACAACAGATTAATACACTCAGATTATAGTCAGAGATAGAGGAGTAAGGGGGAGGGTGTATGTGTGTGTGTGTTTGGTTAAGCAAGATGACCATACACGTCTGCACATGCAAAAGAATAAGCCCCCAGATGGACTACCTACAGATGTGCTAGATTACCCTTTTAAAATTAACCACATGCAGCAAAATAAGTAAAAAAATATTCATACATCTCATTGTTTTACATTAGTCTAAATCTGTGTTTCTGAAAATATTTTGATAGTATATACTCACATTCTGGTGAAAGGTTAAGATGCATGGCTTTGTCTTGTTAAAATACCTAAACTGCCTTAAGATAATGTTACTTGAGAAAAGAACTTGCATACTATATTATGATTCGTTTGCACAATATGTTTAATTAGGTTTATTATTATTATCCCATTATAAAATGTAACAATGATATATGCATTTATAATATGCATTAATAGAGTAAAAATTCAAATATGTTTCAAAGTATATTAAGTAATTCAACACTAGATTAACAGGGAATGAATGAACTCAAAAAGCATACACCATGAATGTAATGTAATTTTTTTGGATATAAACATCTGCCAAATACATAAATATATTTACACATTTAAAATGCTGATAAATAAAATAATGTATTGTTTTTATGTTTGGAATGTGATGCAGAACATGAGATTTTTCCTGTAAAAAAAAAAAAGAGGAAAAGATCTGTAGAACATCGTACTAACATCAAGATCATGCAACTGGTCAAATATTTAGTTTAAATTCAAAGTGGCTTAAATATTAATCTGAAATATATGTGACCCATCCATATATAATGAGATTATGTGGATGGGTCAAGTTTGCATAGTTCATGTGTGAGGTTGAAAGATAACTGTGGTGTCCAGTCTGTCACTGTGCTGCTTCCATTTTCTCACTGAGGCAGGGAGTTATGGGATTATATCTCTATACTTTTGCAAAGCCCACATCAAACAATCAACCTCAGAAAATAATCCTCACACACACACACACACACACACACACACAACGACCACACATTCAGATGTCTGAACAACCTTGTCATCAATGGTGATTCTGGTGGTCAAGATATGACTCTCCCTTATCCTCCCAGAAAGTATAATTACACAGCTATGTTGAAATCCATTTGTGATTTTATTTTAATATTTAAACAACAAAAAGAATAAGTGATTGATAAATAATAAAATATATAGATATTTGCATATGTAAATTTGCATATTTGAAAAGCACTATAATCATAAACCAAGCAAACAGAATGTACCCTGAAACAAACATTCATAAGGTAGTTCTCTTTTTTAGTGTAAGCCACTAATTGGACAAAGTTATCTGCAATATAACAGAAATGTGGTTCAAACTTGATTATATATACGTTTTTCATTTTGTTTGACATTATTATCTTCCACACCGTCACTAAAGCTTCTGCAAATAAGGGCAGCCAAACCACAAGAAACACACTCTTACTTCCTCCAACTTATCTTCTGAAAAAACAACAGCTATGTGGTTAGCAGGTGTGTCCCAGTGTGATGGCTTTAATAGTGGTTTTAGTCAGCTGGTCAAGATCAGGAGACTAGCTAAACTTTCTTAAACCAGACTTGGTCAAGGTTTAGCTCCAATACACAAATCTTTTTCTCACTTTTTAATGCTTATTCTGCTTCTTGGCTAGCTTTCTAAAAGGATTCCCCCAGATCTTTGTGTCTTCCAGGGATTTTGATATGACTGCAATGTCAAGTCTTCTGACTGGAGGAGTAAAAGTGGTCTCTCTCTATCTAACATCTTCTGGCGCACTGATTAACAGCCCCAGAATCATTTCCACTCCATGTGATCTACAAAAGGAGGCCAACCGAGATTGTTTTTCCTTCTTTGTTTTTTTTTTGTAAGCTGTAGTTTTGCCTGTGGCTGATCGTTTCATCTGTTGCATTCCTAAGCATCTTGTTCTGTCATAAAGAGCTTGCCACTGTAAACCGAACCTGTTCTGTTTGAGATGGCTGAAGTCCAGCAGCTTAGTTCGGCTAAGCTTTAGGCATTTGTTTTTGTTGCTTTTTTCAGAAATGATCTCAGCTAATGTTCATTAAGTGTCTGTAAGTGGAGGAAATAAATATTATCTAGTCCTTGCCTCAAGATGTAGTACTGTAGCAACCAGCAAGTCAAGACTTTTTTTATTTTGTTTCAGGGTTTTTTTTTTGCGATCAATTATCATTTAATTTCATTGATGGTGGTCAAAGGAAATTATAGTACTGAGTTACAATGTGTTCTTTTTAAACCATTCGGTCTTAATTTTCAAAGTACCGAAAACTTTTAAAAAATTTTGTACAATGTAGAGATGCTTGAGTAATAAACAACAGGAGCTTTTTTGGACTGTTTGGATGAGGGCTGATCTTTTTTGACTATATACCTTTTGTATTTTTTTGGACCTTTTTACCTCATATTATTGGTCTACCAGACTTTTGATAAAGTGTTTGGCACTGTGACCTTTTCTGCTTGTTTTATTTTACAATAAAAAAGGCAAAATGCCAAAAATTTCAAATCTGAAAATCCTTTAAAAAATTTACAAGGCCCTTTCGAATGTATAATTCTCATTGGTCAGGTATAAAATGATTGCAAATTTCATGGCCTATTTTTTAATCTAGTGAGTAAAGCAGAATGTCCTCTTCACATCAGGGCCCTGGTTACCACGTCAGGTTTATTTTGCATTAATTTTGGAATGCATTATTCCTTGCATATTCCATATGCACTCTTAACCACTGTGTCTGTGTGCACATGCTCCAGATGGACTCTTTTAGGCTGTTGCACAACGTCTGGGTTTGTTCAGCACTTCACACAGTCTGCTCTGCATTTTGATGCTGCTGTCATGTTAAAAGTAGTCCATCTAAAAACACGTCACTGTGCATGGCATTCAGCACAGGGCCTAAATAAAGGCACAGTATCTTTTTTTTTTCTCAAACATATCAATGCAAACTTAGCAGACAACAAGCAGCAGCTTTTTGTTCCTGTACCGTGTTCCAAACCCATATGACTTTTTTTTTTTTCTTCATTGGAAGATGAAAGAAGATATTTTGGGATATTATGGGTAAACTACCACTTTAATATCATCTTCTGACTGACAGCCAAAGCTCTTACATTATAGGTGGCCAATCCTCTTCATGTTCTTATTTATAAATCAGTATGGATTGGTGGAAAAGAAAAAAGGTCACATACTTTGTGGCTGATCTTAAAAGACCTGAATCATGGCTTAAGAGCACATGAAATTATGCTTTTCATTGTGAAAGTAATAGCTTTTTATTATTGCAAAGGCTATCATTTTTTTTTCTTTGTGCCTTGTTGACTGTCATGCCTCAGTGTTTCTCTAGCATCCTGACCTTTCTTGAAAACTCTGACCTCCCACCAGCGGAATGAATTACTAGGTTACAACCTGTAACCTGCTCTCTGAAAAACAAAGCAGCTCTCCAAAAAAGGGATTAGCAGAATGTAGCAGCGCTTCATTTTTATAGGTGCAGTTCTGGCATGTCGTTGCCTGTGTTTGAATGCGGAGACCTGCGTGAAAACAGGTTTAAGCTCACGACTTCAGGGAAAATTGTGAGGTATTGTAAAAAGGGATGCAGAATCACGGGTCATAAGCTTCTCTTTTTCACTCTCTCTCCTCTCCTCTCTCATGAGGCTTCACAGAGGATTATGTTTGTGCAATTGAAACTTGGCAAATGACTTCCCTCCCTCCCCCTTAAAAAAAAAAAAAAAATTCAGCATCGCTGCCAATCCGTCTTTATGTCTGAGCAGCAACTGTTGTTTTAGTTTAAATCTGAGATGAAGAACAAACAGCTGAACAGGACAGGGAACATCCAGAGAAAGAAAGAGAAATGCAGGTCAAAGAGTCAAACGGCCCCGAAAAACGGTAAGAAGAAAAAGGCCAAGCCGGCAAACCCGAGTGAGTATTTCTCTCATCTAGTTAAAAGACACAATAATTATTCTTCATGATGATGCAATTCACAAATGTTTGTCGCTTTATCTTTCAGCTCTTGCTTTCTTCTGAACACGTGTGTTTATCTTATATGTCCATTACTCAACCCTCAGTTTCTCCTACCTCAATCAGTGTCCGGCTTCAGGCAGATGTTTATAATAGGCCAAGGCTGATGAAATGTTTATCAGCCCCACTTGGCAGTCACATGCTATTGTAAAGGAGCAGGAGCTGTGTATTATTCCCATATGGAGGTTTGACAGTGTATATATGGGTGTGTGCGCATGTAAGGGAGCACTTGAAAAGTAGCAGTTTAGAAGATTAAGAGATTGGAAAGGGGTTACAATGTTTTCCTGCAAGGCTTTGTGGTTTAGTTCCTTTGCGATCGGTGATCTCATGAATGCCAAACCGAACCAGGCCTCCGTTTCAGCATCATTTGAATTTCTCATTATAAAAGAGCCAGAGCTTTATAGGAGAAACAGCTGTAAGATGCACGTGATGCGAGGAGGTGAATGAGAAAATCTCTCGCTCGACTGTCGAGCGATCATACGGATCACGGAATTGCCCACTGCTTGAAGCAGATGAGAAGAGCAACATGTTGTGGGGTGCAGATGCTGCTTGGGAAGTTTGTAATGAACTTTTTGTTTATTTATGATTTTATGATTGTCAGTACAAAGACTTGATCATAGTCAGTCAAAAATAAATCCTTTACAGATTAAGAAGAAGAATACAATTGAATGAGTCTGTGCGATACATTGGCCTCCAGTGAGTTGAAACGGCGACAGATGAAAATAATAATGACCAATTATGGTAATGCGGTGTGTTATGTGTCGGCATGCTCATGTAAACACAGCAGAGGGCCGTTCAAGGCATTCAGATGCAATTTATGCAAACCTATCATCACACTCTTGCTGTAATATAAGATGTTGCTGAGGCAAAATATTTGACCAATGCATAACTTGTATTATCACAGTCTCAGACATCTCTGTGGTCTCTGTGTTTTTCTATTACTAATATGACTTTTATACGCATGCTTTGTAGTCGTTCTAGTGAATTTTTTTGGTTAGCCACTGGGGTATTGAGAAAGATATTTTTCATTGTTATTTACCATTGCACTAGTATTTGTCTAGAGCTATTTTTTGAAACGGGGCATGATGAAGGAAGTTTGTCATTACTTAGCATTCTCGTTTATCCTAATGACTCAGTGCCTTTAAAACATGGATCGCCTTTTTGTGATTTTTCTTGTTCTTGCCATTTAAAGAACCTAGAGCTATTCTATGCTAGCAGTTAAATCTGTTTTGTCACGATTAATCAGAAAAAATTGTTAAACATTTAGTTTAAAAAAAAATTATATATATATATATATATATATATATATTGTATTTTTTTCAAAGAATAATAACACTGTAAATAAATGTTTTATTTATGAACTGATACACACATGCACACATAGGGTTATCATTGTTACATCCCATAGACATAGTGGTTTTATACTGTACAAATGCTATTTTCTATCCTCATACCCTAAACCTATACCTCACATAAACCTTTTTTTTTTTTTTTTAGATTTTCAAAAAACATCTGTTTTTCCTCGTTGTGACCAAAAAAATTATTTTAGATACTGCCTTCTTTGTGGGGACATTTTGTCCCCATAATGTAGGGTATACCTAAACTATACACACACATCACATGTACACACAGACAGAGTTTTCGCTGTTTATTGTTGTGTTGGTTAGATAAATGCAGCCTATAAATGAACATAATAGACTTCTTTCAAAAATCTTACAGAGCTCAAACTTCAAAGAAATGGTAGTGTACATACTGCAAAAAGTCAATGGAGAAAGGTGCTTTCTGGCAGCAGAATTAGTTGGGTGTCAACCAAGTGTGCCACACATATCCTTTAAAACTGAAGCCAAAACATTTTGATCGCCACCTGGTGGCTGGCTGCAGTACAGGTTGTAAACGCTGCCCTTACTACAAATGGAACATGAACCAAACTGAATAAACAAATTATACTTCAAATAAAAATTTCCCAGAAAATGTTGTCAGAAATAATATGGTTTCTGTCATTTTGAGTAGCTCTAATTATGCTGATGCATGTTCAAGTGTTAATTTTTTCAATCCATCTTTTTTTCCCGTAAGAGCAGACACAGCTGTTTGTAAATTTTATAGATATAGCTTCCGGTCTCATCCGCGTCCAGCTATTTTTAGCTTTATAAACTGCTCATTTTGCAAATTGGTGTGTCTTGCCATATAATTGCATGCCATATAATTGCAATGTATTATCTTAATTATGTCCACACTGGTTTGTAGTGCAAACAGTTTTACCATTTACTGCATGTTAATATTCTTCTTGTTATTTCCCTACAATTAAATGAACCGAAAGTCTTGTCTGTAAGCTTACTTCTGCTGTAAAGAATAAGTTTGCTTTTAGCTCAGTGTTTGCTTTTAGTTTGTTATTCTGTCAAAACTGTGTATGGTGTCATGATTATGAGCTTGTGAATGGATCTGTGGAAGTGACTGCAACGACATCATCGCCGCAAGATGACAGTGGCCATACTGAGATGTTCTGGCTTTACTTTCTATAGTAGAAAGAAGTGGAGAAGCATCAATATTTATTTTACGGCCTATGGTATCAGCCAACAGGGCCTTGCTAACCAGCAAAAACTTGACCCCATTGACCCCTTTAATAACAGCCTGAGTTCGCTGGAGGCATAAAGTGAAGGATGGGATGTTTAAGTGATCATCACTGTTTATTTACTTTGGATTTTCTTCCTTCCTTTCTTTCTGTCTTTCTCTTGACTTTTACAGGTAGAATGACGAATAAGCATTTGGGCAACCAGACAAGTGCAGCACTGCAGATGGACGATGGCGTGGAAGCTGAATTAAAACGCAACACAAACCAACAATGCGGCTGGTTTTCACGCAACCTGCTCCTTGCCCTCACCGTGCTAGGTGTGCTTGTGTGTGTATGCATGTGTGGGAGTGTTTGTAAACAACTTCAGATCTGTCTCTGCCTCCTTCCTTGGAAATTCGAAAATAAATTTGCCATTTATTGCCTGTTTGGTGGACATAAACTAATAAAACCTACCAAGTAAGTGAGGTGATAAGGACCAAGCAGGAGAAATGGTATTATCTCTAAACCTCTTGATAATACAAGGGAAGAGATAAGTTAATTACGTGTACAAAAAGGGGGTGTTTAAGGTATAGCAGTTGTAAAGAAGAAAAAAGTGGTCATGAAAACAATTCATAAATGTATGTTACCACTAAATTGATTTTAACTTTATCTGCAGCTTTCATCTTCTCCTTCTTTATACTTAAATTTTTTGAAAAATAAAAGATAAACCTTGTCTGTGGTTTCATAACTGTGATCATCAGTCAAACCGCAGACAAATACCAAACTAGTAAGCTCCCAGCAAATATTTTGGCCCCAATGTAGTGACACTGTTTATACAACAGTCATTTGAGATGTTGCAGATACGGGACAGTTATGCAGTGGTGTGTGTGTGTGTGTGTGTGTGTGTGTGTGAAATACCCAGTGTCCTACTGTGATCCATGCACCTTTTAAAAGCCAGGCAGAGCATAACCGGTGTAATTCACACTCTCACAGGTGTTATAGCGGGCACTGTGCTGGGCATGATGTTGCGCTATGTTCCTGATCTGGACACAAACACTCTCATGCTGGTCTCCTTTCCTGGAGACGTCCTAATGAGAATGCTGAAGATGCTCATCCTGCCCCTCATCATCTCCAGTCTCATCACAGGTCAGTGTGTTGTGTTTCAAGATTGCTAAATGAAAGCAGAGTATCTACAGCACCAGAAAAGCCGTATATGATTGAAAAAATGGTTTGCTTTAGTCAATTGAAGGTGCACTTGTTTAATGAGAGCAACCAATTTGTCCCCGCTCAACCGACTGTGTGGTCATGGCTGTGGAGAAAATAGAAGAGTGACAAATATGAATGAATATACATGATATACAAGGATAGATGATAGTGAAATAAAATATAACAAACTAATTAATTAAGATTAGTAATTAATCATTCAAAAGACAGGTAGTAGTAAAATGCAGGCTGCAATTTCAACCATAAAAGTGACATACAGCTGTAAATTGACACCTTATTAGACACGTACCACGTGTGTAGTGCCACTCTGTCTGAGCTACGAGAGTGCAGCTCTCTCGTTAATATAAAGATAAAGAAATGCAGTGAACTTGCCTTTTTTACAGCCGCCCCCAGATTTCCGTAAGGAAATATGTACATACACAAAAAGCTTCTATTCCGCAATTTACTATTACTTTAGTCTGGAATTGCAGGTAACTGTATAAGGTGTGCAACTGGTCGAGCGTAAGCCTTTTCTCCCACCTGAACCTTGGCTCTCCTCACTCTGGTGTCAGCTCCAGGGTATACCTCTGAGAGGGTCAATGATCAGCACTGTAGTGCCAACCTGGATGTCTGGAGTATCATTTTGCCGTTTTTGATGACTTTGAAGACCAGGGAGGTAGAATTTGAGGTAATGTCTCCAGAATTGGTCTGCAAGGATCTGGCTGTGGCACCATCGGCTTCAGCTGACCAGCTCTGATTCGGCGTATACTGTCAGGGGGAGTGAAGCATCTGGCCGCCCCATTAGGAGACAATTTGGAGTAATGGGGTCAGGATCAAAAGCATCAGATGACGTATATCCCAGTGTTTCAGAGTTCAAAATTCCTTCAATCTCCACCAGTACAGTTTGAAGGACCCCAAAGGTTACTGATTGAGTTACCATCAGTGCATTTTTTCAAAGAACAAATTTCTCGCTCCCAACAGCCTCCAAAGCGTGGCGAGTTGGGTGGATTGAAATGGAATTCGATTTGCTGTTTGGCCAATTGTTTCTGCAGAACTGGGACAAGAGCTGTAAAAGCTTCCCTGAGCTCTCTCTCACCTTCTCTGACGTTCGTGCCCAGGTCTGACAATAGTTCACCGGGGTTTCCTCCTCTAGCCATGATCTGTCTATAAGAGCTATAAGGAACGAGTCAGTTTCCAGACTATGGAGGATCTCGATGTATACTGCTCTGGTGGTGAGGCATTTGAAGATTATTTCCCATTTCTTCTCACTGCGTCGACCTGTTCTGACAGAATAGGGACCAAAGCAGTGTATGTCAGTGGAGTGATGTCATCGACTGTTTTACTTGTGGAGGGTACATATCACCAGCTGTGTTTCTTTGTGAGATCCTGGAACTCTGCAACCCAAGTCCCCACAAATACTTTGAACCGGCATGAGTCGGGTTGTAACCACGTGAGGACAGTGGTGGAGTCAGTCCACAAAATTGTTTGGCATATGGGTAGGTTTAACTTAGTTTGGAGTACTGTGGCAAGTTAGGCTCCAGTCAGTGCAGCACATAATTCCAGTCTAAGAACAGATTGGTTTTTTTTTTCGGTGCTACACAGGATCTGGCTGTTAGGAAAGCCACCTCTGGACATGTTGGTCCTCCATTTGAAGCTATGCCACAGAGTCATAAGCACGTTCAGAGGCATCACAGAAAACGTGTATGTCTCTTAGGCTTGTTGCTGTGTCTTTGATATGGCTACAGTAACACATATTTGTAGGGTTGGTAGCTCTTCCTCCCACTCAGTCCAGGCTGATAAGAGATCTGCAGGCAAGTGAGGATCATCCCAATCTCGTTTTTTATCCCACAGGCATTGTACAAGGACGTGTTGTATAAGGGATGGGATAACCCAACGGATCGTACTGACTGGCCAGCACTTTATATATGTTGCGCATAGTGACCTCACCCTGACTTATCATTGCAGGGGCGTTGCTGGACCATTTACATTTACATTTATTCATTTAGCAGACGCTTTTATCCAAAGCGACGTACAGGTGGGGAAAACAGCAAGCAAT
>JAUMHR010000045.1:11199275-11215254 GCA_032361145.1 Enteromius fasciolatus
AAAGAGAAGCATTTATTTAAAATGGATAATAATGTTCAAAACTACTGTTACAGTAGTTTACTGTTTCACTACTGTTCCATTTTTACATTCTACATTTTTATTCTTTCTTCTCCGAAATAAATGAACACTTTTATTAACCAAGGATCTAATAAATGAACAAAAAAGTCACAGCATAGATTTACATTTTAGAAATGTTTTATATTTGGTAAAAAATGATTGTTTTTTTACTTGTTATTCATCAAAGAATCCTGAGAAGAAGAAAAAATCACAGGTTCCAAAAAATATATATTTGGCTGCACAACTGTTTCCAACATTGACCATTCTAGTAATAAATCAGCATATTAGAATGATTTCTGAAGAGATCATTTATCATGGCTCTATTATACGCTTACAATTTCAGTTGATAGCAGACATCCAGAAAAATAAATAGGTTCGTTACATTTACTCCTACCTACATCTATAGTTCTCACTGCCTAACCAAGAAGACAGCTTAGGTAAAACGTGTCACGACGTAGCTCATTTTTTCGCTTCATGACAAAAACAACCGTTGAGACCGTTGGTGTATTTGGCAGCAGAGCGGCCGCCAGGGGGCGCGGTGTTTTCATGTACTCCCGCTGAGCCGCGTCGCTGAGCGCATTGAGACGCTCCGACTGCGCCGCGGAGGAGAGTCTCGCTACAGAATGACACAAACCGAACCGATGCTCTGAAACCCTCCGGTTTAGACAGAAGGTGAGTTATCTGCACGAGCTGCCTCTCACACCTCGATTACACTACCATTTCTTCTGTTTTGGCGTCGAAAGCGCTCTGTTGCTATCACTGCTCACTGTACAATGTGCCATCTTGCGCCATTGCGCTTAATGCGATCAGCTCGCAGCTAATGAAACCGGGCTGATGGAGGAGAGTCGTTACGGCACAGGTAAGCGACGGTTATCAAATCATCACGACCTTCTACAATCGTTTCATTTTATTTGCAACTAGTAACGTTAGTAGTAACCAGGCCCGTTACAGTCTGTTTTTCTGGACAGGCAAAATGTTAGCTACCCATGATATGATCAACTTCCTCCACTTTCTCTTTTGAAAATTTTCTCGGCTTAAAGAAAGTAGGCCTATTAATGTAACATGTGACCATGGACCACAAAACCAGTCGTAAGGGTCTTTTTTTTTAAACCTAGGACAACATTCAGCCGAGATAAAACTGTTTGAAAATCTATCATCTGAGGGTGTTTATATGGTAAATATTGGGAAAATCGCCTTTAAAAGTGTCCAATTTAAGTCCTTAGGAGTGCATGTAACTAACCAAAAATTAAGCTTTGATATATTTATGATTGGACATTTACAAAATATCTTAATGAAACATGAATTTTTTTGGCATAAAAGAAAAATCTATAATTTTGCCCCATATAATATATTGTTGACTATTAAATCTACCCCTTGATACTTATGTGCTCCATGGTTACATATGCCCTAAATGTTATTAAGTAAAAAAAATTCTGATGTACTTTAGAAAATACAGAAATTATAATTAGACATTAAGGGTCTTTGCTACATTTATTGGGCAAGGCATTGTCTGTATTAAGATTCTCATGTTTCAATAAGGTCTGTAAATTTGTCTCTGATTAGTTTTTAGTTTGAAGTAGCTTTTTTTTTTCTTTAATAATTTTTTTAACTAGTCATTGTGCCAACAATCTTGTTTTATGTATTGCATCATCTGTGAGTTGTGTTTGATGATATTGTCAATAAGGGGACGTGAAGGCGTGAGATGAGCTGTTTGGGGTTTGTTTGGCAGCTCTAGATATGATGGACTGCACTCCAACCGATATTGTACAGTCTCATAACACGCATAAACTAGATTGAGGTGTTTGTACTGATCAGAGATACAGCTTTGCAATATAGGACGTGTATTAGCAGCAGGGCAACATGCAGATCGACTGTTCATCTTTTAGTTAGTTGCATATGGATTTTGCTTTCTGTGTCAGTAGCCTAAAGCTGTGTTTTGTGCTAGCCTTTGCATTTTTGTCAGTGTTGAAGGAGGTAATACCAGTCTAATGACTAAAATTCTCCGGTCCACAAGTGTTGCTGTTTTTTCTCTCTACTAGTATGCAATATACATCTACGCAAATCTTTGACACTAAGCGATCCGGTGTCGGTCAAAGTCTTGCACTAAATTGTTTCCTAAAAGGTAGCTTGCTGGCCTCTGCAGGGGTAGTGTAGGCTAGGGGAGGGTGACCCACCCACGACTGTGTGCTCAATAGATAAGATAGCAGTATGCTGTGCTTAGCCATTATGAGCATCGTTGCCTGTAGCGGTTGTTTTTTTGTTTTTTTTATCTGAATAAATGTTTGCATAAATGTAGCCCATGACATTACATTTTTATTCAGAGTACTGAGTAGGTAAGCAGGTCTCCGTGATTATAGGAGCTATAAAACACGAGTAGGAAAATAAATGCAAGCGAAACACATGTGTGTATAACATGAGCTCTCTGTTGTGTTTCTCAGGTGGACCGGCAGGATGGGGGAAGGGCCTGCAGTCAGGCCCCCGGCTGCTATTACACCCATGCAGCAGATGCTGGCGTCTGGCAGTGGGGCAGTCCTGACATCTCTTTTTGGTGAGGCCAAGAATTGGCGCAATCATATCTCTATTTAATAGAAATTCAGAGCATGTTTGTGATATCACTTGCTGCATTTGTCTGATTTAAGCGTCATATTTGACGCTTTGACGCTGACGAAATCTAGAAAACCAATGTTCATGAATCATGATACTTTTTAATGTACATGCACTACCCTTTAATTACGGAGTCATTTTAAAACCAGAAAAAAATCATCCAGGATGCATTAAATTGATCAAAAGTGATGAATTATATGATGTGTTTATTATTTATATATATATATATATGTGTGTGTGTATTTATTTATGTTTAATCATAATAATATTAAATTTCAATGCACTTTTAATTGAATAAATGTCACTTCTGTGATTACACTTTTGGTGTCAAAAACATTACAACATGCTGCCAAAACCTGCTGACCCCAAACTTTCAAAAGATACTGCATTTATGCAATATAATCAGCTATGTTTCCATGCAAAGATTTAAGTTTAACTTACACAAAACACTTAAAATGCTGAATAAAGGGCCGTTTCCATCCAACGAGTCAAAGAGAGTAAAATCATCACTTCCATGTAAACTGGCTCTAAATATCACTAAGAAAACTAGGAGAAGCCACTGAATATAATAATTGTAAATTTAAAAGGTTTATCATACTCAATTGTGCACATACATTTTTTTGAATGCACATTTGCGTATGTGCATCTAGGCATTTCCATACAGTTTTTTTCAAATTGCACGATGGATATACAGCTATTGTGTTCATAAAGTAGCTGAACTGTGTTGACAGTTTAATTTGACATTGGAATCTTTTGCTTGTGCAAGCATTATACTTTATAGACGGAATCTAAATGTTTTATTAAATTAAGTCAAAATCTTTTTCTTTTTCCCTCTTTCTCCCGCTCTCTCTCTGCAGTCACACCATTGGATGTGGTGAAGATCAGACTTCAGGCCCAGCAAACTCCCCTCTATCAAGGTACAGATAATAAACTCTTGTTTTCACAGTAAGAATCGACATGATTGATGTTAAACTTGTGCAAATTTTTCCCTGCTCCACATGTTTAGCTGAAATCTGTCTTAAAGCTGAAGTTAATACATCCTCTGCTACTAGCAACACCACTTAGAATAGCAAAAATAGTGATGGATTTCAAACAGGTTTCCTAAAAACACCCTTTTCTGCCAGTGCTTGCTAAACTCAGTCCGTTGTGATCCAAACAAAGCAAAGTTTTGATAGCACTACAGTGTTTAAATGTTTTGGGGACATTTATGGCTTAAATACAGTCAATATATTTTTACCTGTGTTTGAAGAATCTGCCCTATTCCAGCTTTAATATCAGCAAAAATGAAGCTACATTCTGAAGGTTTTCAATTTTTCTGAAAGAAACCTTTTTCGAGGCTGCATTTATTTGATTTGAATGTGATTTATTCATGTGGCAGCAAAGCAGAATTTTTCAGTCTTCAGAGACACATGATCCTTTGGTACACCTGATCCCCCCCATTATTATCAGTTATATTAAGGTCTCTTTTCTTTAGCGAAAGGAATGTTTAAAAAAAATAGGATTTCAAATAGGATTTCATAGACTTCTTTCAGCACATTATACATATCTTAACTGTCAATTTTGATCAATTTAAAGCATCCTTCCCGGATAACGGGTTTAATTTTTAATTTTTTTGTACTGACCCCAAACATTTGAATGGTAGTGTATATCTAATAACCTGCTGTAAGCTTTCGATAACACGCGCTTCTTTGCATTTCCTATTTGCACTGAGGCCTATGAGCTTTCTTTCTCTCTCTCTTGTAGCCGTAGCATCAGAGTCAAGGCCCTGGGCTAGGTTCATTCGCCCTTCAAAATGTGAGTATGAGTACTGCATGGTCCCCTCCCACAGCCCAGAAGCTTGCTTCACTAACAGTCACTAACCAGCACTCATTCTGCAAAACAACTAAATCACGTAGCGTGGACAATGTTTTGGCTAAACTCAAGGTCACATTGCAAACAGACATGATAAATATGCACATATGTAAATACCCCAACAAGATGGAAAAAATGCATCCAGAAAATATTTCCAAGGTCTACTCCGCTGTATGTAAATGTTTATTCAGCATGTTTATAGCAGTGGACCATTAACAGAACTCATTAGGACAGACTACCTTGATCCTGTCTTGTGTAATGTCCAGAAATAGTAGGAAGACTGCTTGTTTATGCCAAGGTTGGATTTGGTTCAACTTTAGCGGCATGGTCAATGCCATGGTCGCTAATATTTATAGAACCTCTTATCTAAGACCTCAGTCCTAATCGCCAAATCTGTTTTTAAACTATTGGAAAAGACTTTCTTGGAAACCCCGATGTCAAGACATCATGTTTGCAGTACTGTATGTCTGTACAACTGTCCAGGTTTATTGAGGCTGCACACCACATAGGCAATTTGTTTCTTTTCCTTCAGTTTTTTTAACCATACTGAGGCAGCAAGGTAAAGGTTTGATATATTGACACAGATTTGAGTAACACAGATCATTGAAATCAGCAGTGACTATTCACTGGTTGGTAATTGGATGGAGGTCTGAATGCAAGCAATGTCAAATTAAAGTAAAGGACAAGGTTTAAGCAGACTAAATGTTTGGAGAAGTCCAGCGTATGTCATCAAATAGAAGTCTGTCATTTCACTGGAAGATTGAGTTATGCTAATTTGTCTGAAAAGATGCACATAATATGCATGTTTGAATTGTTCACAGATCAAATCAATAACATATCATATAATTTGTTCACTTTAACCAATGCAGTATGTATAGCGCACAACTTTAACCAAGTCTATATTCAAAATTCTACCATATCCAATTGCAAGATCAAGTGTTTTGACTTTGAAAAAGTTTAAGAACTCTTTATCTTTTTTTTGTGATTGATCACTGCTGTCAGATCTGAGAAAGGATTGCAAAAGATTCATGCTACTGTGTTTTGGCTGTGTTTTTAGGGAAATGCTTCCTCTATTGTAACGGGTTGATGGACCACGTCTATGTGTGTCAGAATATGTCAAGCTGCTCCAGCTGGTACAAAACCCCTACCCACTTCAGCGGGACCGTGGTGAGAATTCATTCGCATTTTCCCAAACTTAAGTTTCTGTAATCACACAAACCCCCAAAAAACTAACTTTTTTTGTTTGTCAGGATGCGTTTGTAAAGATCACTCGTACCGAGGGGCTCAGGTCTTTGTGGAGTGGACTTCCTCCCACACTGTAAGTGCAGCGTCGTAATGCCAGTGTACAGTTACATAAAAACAGGTGCTATCGTAACACGTGTTTCTGGTGCATCTTTTTCTAAATCAAAGTTTCATTCAGAACATGTGCAGCATTAGTAACAAGTACCAATCATTAAATAAGTCAGATTTTATTATATAAGTGCTTTCACAGACACAAAGGTGAAGGATACTGTAGACTGATTCACACAGATGACTTGAGTGTATTGAAGTGAGCCGTTAAAAGATCCTCTCACGAGGGTCATTATTTGAGAATAAAATAACAGTCATGCTGTTTACTGAGCGGTGCAGGGGTCTCTGTGCAAGCAAATGACCCTTTGACTTTGTAAATGTATAAATAACCTGTTAATGATTGAACATCTGTATCAGGTTGACTCTAATTAACCTTTTTTGGGGTCGGTTCACTTGAGTTTTACAAACCAGCAAATAGGAAGAAACATCAGTCTTTGGAATGACACACACTTGTAGATAAAGCACGAGTTCTTTTCATTGAATGCTCAAGGATTGTGTTTGTGTTTGCAGGGTGATGGCGGTTCCTGCCACAGTCATCTATTTTACCTGTTACGACCAACTGCGAGACTTCCTGCGTTACGGCATGGGCTATCAGGGGGACCACGTCCCTCTCATAGCAGGGGGGTTAGCAAGATGTGAGTATTTACTTGGCATTGTGAGAATGTTCAAATGAAAGGAGGTGACGCACACATGTGCAATATTGGATGTGTACTTGTTAGTTTTGATATTTCCCCTTTTTACATTTAGATTCTAACATTTCCAAATAATCTGTATATTAATATTGTTAGTAATTTATTGCCAATGTGTTACTATATTTTACTAATTGTACTGTATTATAACAAATATATACAGTAGACTATCGTAACCTTTAGTGTCAAGCTGCAATTTTTTTATGGAGTAGAAGTGTTACATTTAGTGTTACATTTTAAAATATCTGTTTCCTATTTAAATGTATATTTCATATTAGAGGCATTGTTATGATGGCAAAGCACAATTTTGAGCTGTCTTCAGTGTCACATGATCCTTCAGAAATACATACTGTACAAGAAATACAAACATTATTAATGCTGTAAACAGCTGCGTAATATTTGTGGGATTCTATGAATAGAAAGTACAAAATAACTCAAATTTAATAATTTTGTAGCATAATAATAGTCTTTACTCTCAGTTTTGATTGTTGATAACCCTTGGTAAATAAAAGTGAAATAAGTAAGTTTTTACTGACACACTTGAACTTATTGCTGTGGTGTGAGTTATTGACGTCTCTCTCTGTGCGGCTCAGTGGGAGCGGTGTCTGTGATCAGTCCTCTGGAGTTAGTTCGGACTAAGATGCAGTCCCGCAAGCTACCGTACAGCGAGCTGATGATGTGTATCCGCTCGGCTGTGGCTCAGAACGGCTGGCTATCTCTCTGGAGAGGCTGGGGACCCACTGTCCTGCGGGACGTGCCCTTTTCCGGTCAGTGACCTGTACACTTTCTGACAGCGTGATGGTGAGCTGATGTCCTCCTACTGCAGTGTTTGACCGTTCTTGTGTTTTCCCCTCAGCCCTGTACTGGTTTAACTATGAGCTAGTGAAGGCACAGCTGTGTGAGCGGTACAGGGCTCCACAGACCTCATTCACCATCAGTTTTACAGCAGGGGCCATCTCAGGAGCCGTGAGTATACTCCCAAAAGCCAGATAGGATTGTCGAACTTTATTATAAGTGACACTTTAAAATAAGGAACTCGATGGTTATAAATTAATATAGAGTTTATGAATGGTTGCATAAAGCTTTCGGCGAGAATGATAAAACAATGTGAGCGGAGTGTGATAACCTTATCTGGCCTGACTGATTAACAACAAGGGCATTTTGCATGAGAATAAACGCTGGGTCAACTTCTGTCCCAGATGAATGTAGGACATGAGTGAAACTGGTCTTGTGGATTGAAATCTAAATAATGGCCAAGTTACGTTTTGGATATTCATGCTACATACTTAATGTCACTACATTTATTAAAAAAACAAAAAAAAGGAAATGTTTTTTTTTGCAGTGAAAAATGGGATAATCATTAGGTATAAAATTAAGATTAAAAGTCTCTTCTGTTTACCATTTATTTAACAAAAACACAGAAAAACAGTAATATTGTGAAATATTATTCCAGTCTAAATGAACTGTTTCCTGTTTGAATATACTGTATAGTGTAATTGATTATTTTGATGTAAAGCTGAATTTCCAGCATTGTTTCTCCAGTCTTCAGTGTTGCATGATCCTTTCAGAATCAAGAAACATTTAAACATTTATTATTATTATTAAAACATATTTTATTTAGCTGTCCAGCCTTTAATGCAAGTAGAAAACTCACTTATATTAAAGAGTTATTTAATATAATTTTGTGTAATATGACTTGTTTGTTTGTGTAATGGTATTTATTATTTTTGTTATACTTTTATTTATTGAATGGTTTTTGCTATGAAAATACCCTAAAATGCTGACATGGCATTAAATAATAAAAAAGTGTTGTTATTATTATCAATGTTGAATAAAATAAAAATGCATGTCTCTTTAATTTTAATAATTTTATAATTTTTTGTTTTTTTTTTACATAGATTGCTGCAATTCTGACCCTGCCGTTTGATGTGGTGAAAACCCGCAGGCAAATCCAGTTAGGAGAAATGGAGGCTCTCGGAGGTATAGCAGCTTCTGTAGTTTGACCTGTTAACACAATAGAAAGACTGCAGTAATGCATCCTGCAGGCTGAGTGACACATGATGTCATTAGATGCCGGCTCACTTTTAAAAACAATCAGGAGCTGATTACTTAAGCTAGATTTAATTACATTTCTCAGGCATCCAATGTCTTGACATTTTGATCTTTCACAGCAGTCTCGGTGAAGAAACCATCCTCCACGTGGAACATGATGAGGAATATCTGGATTGACATGGGATACAGGGGTTTGTTTGCCGGTAAGCTCTAAGACCTAACAACACTGACGTAAGAGTAGTTATATAACTTCACCTAGCCAAACTAGAGACATCAGTTAAAAGAGGCCTGTTTGTGAGAGTCAGAATTAGGGCTGTGCGAGTTATTGAAATAAAATCAATATTGTGATGTGGCTCAGTGCCATTGTCATCATGCAGACTGCCGGTCTCTGCAGGTCATATTCAGCAGCGGTTCCTTCTGAAACTGGCAGTGCATATTTTTATTATAGTTAACATCTGAAAATGAAGAAATGAAATCCCATGTACCTCTCTCCCTCTTTGCTTCCTGTCTAATAACTGTTCTATCATATTAAAGTTTATAGTAATATAATTCTGTAGTTTTCATGAATTTTGGATTTATAATATATTTTATGCATAGAACAGTATTGTTAGTTTTAGGTAGAACCAAACCGGATCTAAAATTATTATATATATATATTAATATAATATATATATTATATATATTAATTATAAATTATATATCAAAATATATATTAATTATAAATTAATCTAAAAAATTATATATATATAGCTAGCTTATTTATTGTTTAAGCAGTAAGTGATTATGTATACTTTTTATTTTTTTCTCCAGGTTTTCTTCCAAGAGTGATCAAAGTCGCTCCCGCCTGTGCAGTCATGATCAGCACTTATGAGTTCGGGAAAACTTTCTTTCAGGAGCGTAATCTGAATCAGGCGAGATGTGGACTTTGAGATGAGTGAGAGGACCAGGGGTTTGTGCAGGAAGAAGAGAGACGACGACTCCTTGCCAACTACTGCAAACACAGATGACTTTAGCCAAGCATTGAGTTAATCTGAAAAAAAACATTAAATGTTGGGTGATGTGCCAACTGACTGGCACGAGGAATAAAAGCTGTGAGACCTAAACCACTACTTTGCATCTGAGATGAAAGACTTGCGTTATGATGCATCAGTAAATGCACAATTTCCCCACTACCCTGTGACGCCTTAAGGAACAGTACCAAAGCATGCTGGCAGAAGCACTTCCTTCCCCATAATGCCCTACTTATTGAAATGGCTGCCGGTAGAACGTGACATCCAGGTTGTTGTATCTGCATTGCATGACTTTAGTCCCTTTTATTAAAGGCACAGTGCTGCCCTCTGCTGTTCATGTTGGGGAAATGGTCTAAATGCATAAACTACTCAATACTAAGCTCAACGGTGTCTTCATTTTCGTCTTAAAAAATTTAATATTGTTCTTTTATTTGTTTCCTTTAATTTTTTTTTTGCAGATATTTAATTCTCCTAAAGTATAAGACTTGTCCTTTGTATGGGGAATAGCCACAAGAACATTTTTTGTTTCATGCATTGAGAATGCAATGCAATAATTGTTTTAGTGTGTAGTGGATGGGTCTTTGGTCTTTTCCTGTTTGCTACATCTGTTCACTGCCTTTAGTTCAGACATGAACTGCTGTAAAATTTACTGCTGACTTGAAATGATTATACTTGTTCTCAGATTTTATTAAATAAAAGACCTTTAAAAAATGAAAAGTGTATTACTGCACTATACATGAAGTATTATGCGAAAATTAGTTTCTTAATTTCTGAGTGAATGAGAGGTTTTTTTTTCTTTTTTTATCCATGTATGTTTCCCAACAGAAGTTACTTTCTGGCAGAATGTCTGAATGGTGACTACAGCTACAGTATCACTGGTCCTCATCCCATTTCATTGTATGGGGGAAAAAAGTCAAGACATTCTGCTGAACATTTTCTTTTGTGTTCCACCCTTAAGAGACAGACACAAGGGTGAATATAAGATCAAATTTAAATGTTTGATGAAAAGTAAACTTGTTTGTTTTATATAGTTCCATTTGTCTTGTTCATAGATATGGTATAGCTTGCTTAAAAGTTGGGAAACAAATATTTTATAGACATCAACAGTCATTTATTATCATTTATTATAACAACAGAGAAAAATTGGACAGAAACGAAACATTAAGATGAAAATGACTTAGTTATAAGCATATATGCAACATAAGCATATAAAAAAAGCATTTTACACATGTACAGTTCTGTGCAAAAGTCTTAGGCCACTATTTTCACCAACATAAAAAACAACAAAAAATGGTCTGCACAAGGAGTCTGACCACAGCCAGTGCTCCACACAGAGATCTGATCTGATCATCATCAGTCTGTCTGGAATGACATGAAGAAACAGAACAAACTCAATCCAGAAGAACTGTGGCAATGTCTCCAAGATGAAGAAAAAAAACCTACAGTACTTTTTAAGTTCTAGACGCTGTAAAATGAGGAAGCTTTCTAAAATAATGTCATAGCTAGATTAAATTTATCAATTAATTTCTATTAACTAAATCAAATAAATATTTGGTATTACAGCTTTTGGAGGTTGACCTGCCCATAGTTTTTCAGGTAGCTTTCCAGGTAGGTTTTTTTTCTTCATCTTGGAGACGTTGTTCTCCACAGTTCTTCTGCGTTTAGTTTGTTCTGTTACTTCATGTCATTCCAGACAGACTGGATGATGATCAGATCAGATCTCTGTGTGGAGGAGACAATAATCTCACTGCATTATTACAATTAATGACAAAAATAATGTTTGGAAATGTAAACTGGTATTTCGTTACTGCTAAAGATGGAAACAACCGATTTAGAACCTTTTTGGGGCGGAAATACTAGTGGCGTAAGACTTTTGCACAGTGCTGTATTTGACATTAATCACGAACCAAAATGAATATTAACAGTCCGGAGCAAGTGAAAAGGGTCATATTTGATTTGCGGCTTCACCACCTACACGTGGACTACAGTGTCTTCCAGGCCTATAGAGGGCGGCGCTGCTGCAGGATCGTTACGTACGAGAGACGTGTGCAGTGACGCGAGCACGCTTTAAAAGGAGGCGCAGCCTTTCCCTCGCTCTCTTTCAATCGGTCCGGAGACGAAATGGTAAGTGCCCGGCTCTCCTTCTCAATCCATCCTAAATCAAAGTCATCCGTTTGATTTCAGACACATCCTATTCTCTATGTTATAAACAGAAGCTAAACGAGTGTTTCGCGGTGGTTTTCGATGCTAGCCCCAGTGCCGGGGTGTTTTGCACATGGTGTGTGTTTGACCGTGGGGAAAATGGCAGCGCTCTGCTTTCAAATCTCAAAACCGATGTATGACTACGAATATAACTTAATGTTTTTGATCGCCGAAAGATGCCAATGAGATATTATGACCCGTTCTGACGGTCAAATGGCCGGCATCGAGGTTTCTTTATTGTTATGGTAAATGTTTGGGCCTATTAATTTGGTTTTGTTTCAACTAACGCTATGTGGTAAAATAAGTGCGTTTTTAAACCCTAGATAAAGGAGCAGTTTTCTTACGATCGATGGTATACGCTGTTGACTACCTGTTTAATGTTTTTAACCCACCAATTCGACTTCACTCGTGCAAGAGAACATTAGAAGTGCAGTCCAGGAGAATACATTACTGCGTGCTTTAACAGAATTATTTTTTTAATTGTCAAGTAGATGTTTTAGGAATTGCAGCTTTAAAAATTACGTTACAATGATATGGACGGTTATAGGTTATGTGTGAGAAGTCCTAGTTTTCCTTATTACGCTAGCAGACTTACGACACGCGTTGATCTCGCGGTCACGTGGTCCGTGGAGCTCTCAATAGATCTCAAGAACTCCAGCGCTATCAATATTTCTAGTGATTAACAAATCACGTCCACCGCATTGATAACCACGCGGACTACATCTTATAATCGCGTTTAATTGAGGAGCAAGGTCGCCTGCATTATTTTTTCCGAGGATGTGCGTCTACCAGAATTCCTGGCCCAGTTCGATCCAAGCCCCTCTTCCACTTCCCTCAACGCTTTATACAACTAAAAATCTCCACCAGACACCGAGGTGCAAGCGTGGTGCCTTAAATATACATGATTTAGTAATAACTTGATCAACTTGCCTTTTTTTGTTCACAAAAGGTAAAAGTAATGCAGCATTTGGAACCGTAAAGGGTCTGCTTTTATTTGTCTTAATTCCTATTAACCAGTTTTTAATTGGGTAACTAGGAACTTCTTGC
This sequence comes from Enteromius fasciolatus, assembly GCA_032361145.1. Lineage (NCBI taxonomy): Eukaryota > Metazoa > Chordata > Actinopteri > Cypriniformes > Cyprinidae > Enteromius > Enteromius fasciolatus. The sequence continues at coordinate 11,212,138 of JAUMHR010000045.1, forward strand.
AAACTTGGCATAACTGCAGAACGCCTAAATATGAACAAACTATTTAAAAATAACAAACATACTTAACAGATTTCTGGAAGGCAAAATACTGTAACTTTCTGGCGAGTGTGCTTAAAGCGCTGAAGTTATTTGACCTCAATGCTGGAACTATTGGCCGCTCCATGACATTCTTTGCTTCTGTGTTTCTTATGGAAACCTATGGGATTGTGGTAACTGTTTCTCGGGGCTCTGTTTGTTCCATATTTTAATTCCGTATTTTCTTTGTCTAGTCTCACCGTAAGTTTTCGGCCCCACGCCACGGCTCCCTGGGCTTCCTGCCCCGCAAAAGGTGCAAACGCCATCGTGGCAAGGTGAAGAGTTTCCCTAAAGATGATACCAGCAAGCCTGTTCACCTGACCGCTTTCCTTGGCTACAAGGCTGGCATGACCCACATTGTCCGTGAGGTTGACAGACCTGGCTCAAGTAAGTTTTTAAAGCGTTTAGATTTGGTTGTGTAATGTGAAATTTGTCTGCTAGTGATGAAAATCTCGACGGGCGGACATATTTGGGCTTTGAGCCCTTGCTGAATGTCGAGTTCTGAACCGTTTCATAACTTTAAGATCCTGGTTTTAAACCTGTATGCTGGTTTGCCGTTAAAATGTGCTTTTTGTGCTTCTCAGAGGTCAACAAAAAGGAGGTGGTAGAGGCTGTGACCATCGTGGAGACTCCTCCCATGATTGTAGTGGGTGTTATTGGATACGTCATGACTCCTCGTGGCCTGCGCTCCATAAAGACCATCTTTGCTGAGCACATCAGTGACGAGTGCAAGCGACGCTTCTATAAGAACTGGTGAGGCTTGGGTTTGATTATATGTAGGTTTAGTCTGGAGCTGGTAGTTGCTGGCCAGATTAAACATTTGTCATGTGTTTTTCTGAGCCAGTCTAACCTATTGGTGTGGTGCAGCTCCGCTCAGGTGCCTTGTGCCCTGATGAGCTCCAGGCTCCTCTGGCCGGTGGAAAGGGCTCCTTAGAAGCCGTGCCATGAGCCAAAATGACCTAGTGCTGTCGACGCCCCCCCCCATTTCACCATGAGGATGGGCAAGCAGCCATGCTCAGTCTCCTTCCACTGGCCCGCTGGGCTATGAAGGAACTGTGCCAATCTTTCTCTTTGCCACGCTCAGGTACAAGTCCAAGAAGAAGGCCTTTACCAAGTACTGCAAGAGGTGGCAAGATGAAGAGGGCAAGAAGCAGTTGGAGAAAGACTTTGCCACCATGAAGAAGTACTGCCAGGTCATTCGCATCATTGCCCACACACAGGTGAGCTTAAATGCTGTGGCGCAAAGTAAAACTGTGACCGATTTGACGCTTATTGAAAAGGGAGATTGTGGCCAAAAACTTTTTTATTTATTTTTTTTATCTTTACTAACATTCCACTTTCTGTAGATGCGCCTGCTGCCCCTTCGACAGAAGAAGTCTCACTTGATGGAGATCCAGCTGAATGGAGGATCTATCGCTGATAAGGTTGACTGGGCCAGAGAGAAGCTTGAGCAGTCTATTCCCATCACCAACGTCTTTGGTCAGGACGAGATGATTGACGTTATCGGTGTTACCAAGGGTCACGGATACAAGGGTAGGTGGATGGCTTGTTGTTTAACAATGCTTTTTCCTAGAGTTTTGACTTCAACAGTTGTGCACTTAATGATGAAAAACATGGATTAATCGCGTCAGGCATGGCGCCCGAAATGCATGAGGAAAATTACCATGCTGCCTTCCTTCTGACCGCACACTTGGTGTTTTTAAGCAAATGAGCTTCTGAGACCACGTCCTAATTTTTTAAATGGGTTTTTGTAGGTGTGACAAGCCGCTGGCACACGAAGAAGCTGCCCCGTAAGACCCATCGTGGTCTGCGTAAGGTGGCCTGTATTGGAGCCTGGCATCCTGCCCGTGTGGCTTTCTCTGTGGCTCGTGCCGGTCAGAAGGGTTACCACCACCGCACTGAGATCAACAAGAAGGTGAGGCCTCAGAATTGGACCCAAGATTTCCTTTGTTTTACATGCGTTTCCCCTTGAGCCCTTTTTTATATTTTATTTAAATTTTTAGATCTACAAGGTTGGTGCAGGATATCACACCAAGGATGGCAAAGTAGTTAAGAACAACGCTTCTACGGAGTATGATCTGTCCAACAAGAGCATCAACCCCCTGGTGAGTGTGCAGATGTGTGCCTTTATAAGTTTTCAGTTGCCTAAGGTTGTGGTTTTAAACCGATTTTTCTTTTTCCCTTCGCATTAGGGTGGCTTTGTGCACTATGGTGAGGTGACCAATGACTTCCTGATGCTGAAAGGCTGTGTGGTTGGAACCAAGAAGAGAGTTTTGACCCTGCGCAAATCTCTTCTGGTCCAGACCAGCCGGCGAGCCCTGGAGAAGATCGACCTCAAATTCATCGACACCACCTCCAAGTTTGGTCATGGACGTTTCCAGACCATCGAGGAAAAGAAGAACTTCATGGTGAGTGTGATTGCAGTGCTCACTCAGTACTTTATCAAGGTTTTGACCGGAACATTTAGAATAAGTCTAGGCCCAAAGATATCCATCTGAATTGAGCTGGACCTGAGGCATTGGTGGATTCTGCCCCTTTTATCCCTGAACACTACACCTAACTGCCCCCATGCTCATGGTCCGCTTCAGGTCCGTGCACTGATCGTAACCTGTTTCAGCCTTCAGTCTGAAATCTGGGTTCCATTCCGGTGCAAGATTAAAGCTCAGTGAGGCAGGGGAGTAGTGCCTCTCTTGTGCTTTCTCCCTGTTCACTCTCTGACGACATCTATAACCAGTTAAACTGAGGTGAAGATGCGTATGAGCTAAATCACCTGGTAACCAGTCTTTTCTTTTTAACAGGGACCTCTCAAGAAGGATCGCCTTGCCAAGGAGATGTCATAATTCTGCTCCACTCTTTCTGGTGTTGTCATGCAGCACTACAGAGTTTAATAAAAATCAACAAAATGAGCTGTCTCTGTAGTGGGTTTTTCAATTTCAGAAATGCTAGTGCGTTACTATATGCTGTTTATACTTGACATGTAATGAAAGTAACTGAAGGCAACATTAAACCTCTCTATATTTGCCATATACTTTTTATTTTTTT
>JAUMHR010000045.1:11224427-11236368 GCA_032361145.1 Enteromius fasciolatus
CACCTTACACAGTTTGATCATGCGTTTGTCTTCCAAAAGGTTAAAGATCACGTTTTCTTTTACATTTGGATACAAATACTGATCGTCAGCTTGTCACCTTGCTAAAGTTTACTTACTATGTGAAGGTTACAAGCAGTTTGTAAGAGTAAGACTAATTATTGTTGGATTTATTTAGTGCATTTCTGAACTGTTTTCTGAACCGTATTTATTACCGTATTAATTTTTTTTTTAAACAAAAATATTAAGCAGCAAAAAAAATCAATTACAATTATAAAATATACTGTATATATTAAAATAAATATTTCAAATTGTAATGCATTTTTACAATATTATGGTGTTTACTAAATTGTTTGGTCAAATTAATGCAGACGTCTTTTAAAAACATTTTAAAAATCTTGCCAAACTTTTGAATGTTAGGGTATGATAACATCTAAAATGCATACAATTAAAATGGTAAATATTAAAATTGTAGATGTAAAATGATGCATTAGTTTATAATATAAAGTTTTAATGAATAAAACATTATTATTAAATGTGGCAATTTGCTTGTATGAGTGGGCAAACAGAAAGAAAGAGTCTTTAAATTGGTAAGCCCTGATTGAGCTTTATGCATTATGCTGAAAACCTCTGTTGTGAAAAATAATGCATGTGCATGTGTTGTAGGAGTTATAGTACTATATGTAAACATGATGCATAATTTATTTCTAAAAAGTATGTGAGTGTTGCTTAACGGTGATGTACAGGGACTCAGCAAAGTTACAGTGATACACAGCTCGGAAATGAAAACAAATCAGAATGCTTTAGTAGAATGCAGTTATTTGTATAGCAGACAACAGAATCAAGGTCTTACAAGTGTGCGTTTGCATTGACTTTTGTATCTCTTCCTTGATTAAATCCGTAGACTCACCTGCAGACACAAAGAGGATTCCTGCACTGAGGATGATATTGTGACGGGACTTGTAGAACTCGCTGGCAGCTATACACAGGCCACCCATGAAGAGCAGGATGACGCTGAGGATGGGGAAGATACTAGACGCTCGAACGGCTCCTACAGATGGAGAGAGAGAGAAGAAGAACAAGGTGGGATGAGTATAAAATGTCTTGAATTCCAGACTGTTGCTTGTTGAACGAATCCGTGTAAAAGGCAGTGAGAGAGCGAATGAAGAAAGCTGTCATTTGGGTTGATTTTAACAGCTGTTCTCCTCTGAGCACATAGAGTGCAGCCAATCAACACTTTGCCAGTAGAGTAAACAGCTCCCACACCCTTTAAAACGCTTGTGGAAGAGCAATCTGAGGTCAAGAGTCTCACCAAACACTTGTGCCTACCACAAACACTCTTGTACTCCAAGACTGAGCAGGACCAGAGACGTTTACAGATGCTGCTATTCACGCGCATTAACAAAATATGTTCGCAGTGAGACTTCAACAAGAGCTGGCTTCGTTCGAGCCATGAAATGACAAGTGAACGTGTTAATGAATGTTTTTAGGACAGACTGCCAGGCTTTCAACTCACCAATTAGTTCTTCAACTCGACGTTTGTGCAGCTTAAAGGGACAGTTCAATTCTGTCATCATTTTATCATCTTTTCTTTCTTCCGTGGAAGAAGAATTTTGCAGAATGTTAATGCTGCTCTTTGACATACAATGAAGCATAGTGACTTGGGGGGTGTCATTTTATATTTACGTTAGGCAGATGCTTTCATCCAATACCAGCTTACATTGCATTTAAGGTACAGTAGCATTCTATGAGTTCAATATAACAGACACTGGAGGCTAAAGTGGCCCAAATCTGACTTTTTTGCCCAAATGTGACCCATATCTGATGAGTCTGAACAGACTTTTTCAAATGCGGTCCTAAATCGGATACATATCCGATGTTTGTGACATCAGTCTGACCGACCATGTTGCATTTCATGCACTTTTTACATAGTTGAAATGCAACAGACGTCACAATTCTGTGCTGGAGATCTAATATTCATCTTCTTATCACCTCGTTATTTAGGCTCTGGTTGCACATTAACTTAAAAACAGCTAAACACACACTAACATGAGCAGCGTCCATTTTATTGTGTGAATGCGGGTCACTTCAGGACTGTATACGGTATACACATGAGACTGATGGCAGGCGCATTTAAATGACAATCTAAAGAACAGCACAAAAAAAATCTGATTTCCGATCTGAGCATTAAGACCTGCAGATTTCTCCACTATTTGAGCTTCTATATATTGACACATAATGAAGCAAAAAACTGTAGCGTTTAGTGTTATTTCGGATAAAGCATGGTGCAGCCTGATGTTTTGATGTACCAACATTCAGTTGGTAGAAATATCCTTCAATATATCAATATATCTTCAATAAATGAAATCATTTTGGAATGACACTGGTGAGAAGAATCTCTGAATCTTTTTTTGACTGAACTATCCTTTTAAAACATCATGGACACTTTCTCTTAAATCATATTTGGGTTGATAGGAAGAATTTTGCCTATGTTCTTGGCTTCAGTGTATTTATTACTTTGTGATGATTAGTGGAAGATTTTTCGTAGTTTCTCAAGCGTTGACCTTCTACCTCTTATTTCAAAGCAGGAAATTATTTTCCAAGCATCCGCTTGAAGCCTAAAGTGACTTAATTTAATTCTGTGCGCGTGCAGACACATTTTTTTAATCTGTAGAAAGAACAACAATTTACTGGAGACGGCAACAACAATAGACACCTTCATTAATGCAAGATTCTGGCAACTGAAAGAACTCAAACAAGAACAAAAACACCGATCATTCATAACTTCTGAAGGAGAAAGAGTGCAGATACTGGATAAATATGAAATTTGTGTCGAGTGCTTGTGTTTGCATGTGTTATTAAATGTAGTATAATATGGCTGTGTTCATGTCAAAACTGAAGTTTACTTTGAACTCTGCTTTCATCATATAGTACTGTCCTCGTTTTCTCCTGTCCTTTTTCTTTCACCAGTCTTTCTCAATTCTCACTGCTTGCTCCTCCTTTATCTCTCTCTCGCTCTCTCTATACTTGACATGCAAAGTTATGCTTTCATCAGGCTAGTTAAATTTTCACCACTCCATCTAGTCCGCAAGCGCAGCAGTTTTTTCTCTCTGTTCCTCCCTGCTCTTGTGTAAATGCTGATGTGTGGACAGCATGACAGTACTGTGAACTCTTGCTGGATTAAGTGGGGACTGAAGTTCCCCTTGAGAGAGTCAACTGCCCTCCCGTCCCTCCTGTTCTGCCCTCACCTCCACCCTAAAACCACCGCACTTGTGCCATCTGCTGCAGATCACACAAGAAGCCGAAGTCAGCTTCCACAGCAGCTATGCTGCATTTCAACTCATTCCAGTGTTGAACAAAATGCCACAAGATACAAGATCCTAATTTATAAATAGTTCACTATATAAACCCACTGGATATGTGCTTCACTAAATGGCTATATCTCATTTGCTGCATGTGTTATATAAGGTGCGATTTTTCTAGTGCACTTGCCGCAGTTCTTCTCTCCCTCTCTGAGAAACCTAAGCAAGACTTCACTCGAAGTGATGAACCGCATTTTAATTTTCTTGCGCTTTGTTCCGTCCTCTCCTATCTGTCTCTTTCCCTCTGTTTTTCTCTCCATCCACTCAATCTGAGTCCCCAATACTTCTCAGTGTCTTGTGCTATCTTTTCCCACTTCGATGTTCCACTAGTAAAACCATATGAGGCCAGGAATTGCCATTTGTACATCTAAGTCTGTTTTTCACTTTATCTGCAACCAAGGCAAGGGTCTATTCTGAGAATGATTTGTTTGTCTCAATTATGAAAGCAAGAACAGTGAATACAGACAAATTGACAAGCTCAATAGAAACTGCTGATTATTTTTAAAAAATAAGAAAAAATTCCTGACCTTTGACCAAAAGAAAAGCAAAGCCTTGCATTATAACAATAATGAATGTCTACATATTTTGAAATGAAATATTTGCAAATAGTTTAAATGGATTACTAATTAAATAGACTAGAAATTCACATAAATAATTATTTATTTATTCAAATAGCCCTCTCCTTTCTAATTTTATAGACATAAAGGTACACCTTAGTATCTTTCAGCTTTTGTAAATATAGAGTATCACCCTAGTGACAGTTGTGCTTTTTTTTTTTATTAATATAAACATATATTGGGTGTATAAACTTTATATTCCTTATAAAGGCTCTTAATAAGAAGGCTCTGAAATATTTATTGCAGATTTGCCTTGTATGCTAAAATAATGTAATGTTTTTAAATTGCCTTTATTTGGAGGCTTATAATATATAATATTGCTATTTGCAATTAACTGTGATTTGATGTATTCATCAGGATATTATTTTATTAATTCAGCTGCGTTGACAGTTTTAATCAGCTGACAGCATTAGCATGACCTGTAAACTTTCTCTATTCCGCTGCCTTTGGCAGAAAGGTTAAATTTGGATGCTGTTTGCAACTAAATAAAGGTGGATTTTTTTTAGATGGATGTCCTTGCAAGTTCTTTTTATCCTGTCTTCCTCTCTTTTTCTCATCCCTCTCTCTGTAGGGTGTAGAGTTGCTGGGAATGGTCTGATTAAATATTAAGGTGTGCTGGGTGCTGACCCTGGTCCTCTTGCCCTGTAACAACCTTCTCTCAAATCACTCTCTCTCTCTCTCTCTGTCTCTCTCATACACACACACACCCCAATCTCACATTAACCCGGGGATATTGACATGACCAGTCACAGCACAGAGAGGACACACCACTCCTTCTCATCCATCAGCCTCATTCACAGAGACACCACAAGGCAAGAGGGAAAGGGGCAGAAAAGGAAGCGAGGCAGGATATGAAAGTGGGAAAGAGAAAGATAATAAATCTAAATCTATTGATTGTTGACATAAGCGTTTAAAACGACGGGCTTGAAGGTGACAGAAGTGTCCTCAGAGACAAGGATGCCATCTTGATTTTCAGCCGTTGCGAATGTGAGTCTCAGATAACGTTTTCATGCTTTAGAGTAGCAAATATTCTCAATAGACAGAAAATACCAGAATACGCATAATACATTTTTAGAGTAAAACTTCTATATGGTCAGTGAGAGGATGAGATGGACAGGTTGTAGACGTTCCTAGAAATGGTGTGAATCTCACACACAGACTTCATACATTCCTAATCAGCCCTGTGGACACACGTGGGCTCATAGAGACATGCTTTCACTCATAAAAATCTCCAGCCGGGCAAACTCGCAGCTTTGTGACCTTGGCTTTGACCTCTCGGATCAGGCAGCAGCACCGTATCCATGGTAGCAGAGGCTCTGGAGGAGGAAGAGAGTTTAGCAGATTCTCCCCGGGCTCTCTGCGCTGATCACAGCCGGAGACTGACCAGCCTGAGGGCTTTTTCACATAAAGAATGGGCATTTGTTGGCGAATTTTCACTGCAAACAAGATTTTGAATGGATATAATGGCTTTCTATTCTACATCATGCAGTAGCATTTGTCTGTCATCCAACATTTTTTCTAGCCCACTAAAAAAAAAAAAACACCAGTGAGATTTTTTTTTTTAAAGACTTTTTGCCATTGTTAGATAGGACAGATCACAACTGACAGGAAGTGAAGTGGTAGAGAGATAGGGGCATTGGATCAGGCAAGGTCTGCGAGCCAGGATCCAAACTTGTGACACCCGAAGCGCAACAGAACTGCTGAATGTCGGTGCACTGCCCACAAAGCTATCGGCGCCGACGCAATATGGGCTTTTAATCTATACAAGTTGACTTTGTACGCTTTGTGAACCTGGTCTCTTTTCAAAGTTTGCTAATGCACTCTACTAGGCAGTAATTTTAATAAAACATAGAATAGCTGCAAAAATACTTTTATTCAGTGAGAGCTATTCAGTTTAGCAAAAGTGGAAGTAAAGACTTTGTAACTATATTGTATTGAAAAAAATGAATTTCCTATTCATCAACTCCTGGAAAAATGTATTACGGTTCCCATAAATTTATTAAGCAAGACAACTGATTTTATTATTGATAATGTTTCCTGAGAACTGAATCAACATTTTTGCAATTTTATAGTTTTTACTGTTGTTCAAATAAATAAATCTTTCAAATGCGCTAAAAACAATGGTGGATACACACACACACACTAGTCAGAACTTTTTTGATCCACTTCAAATGTTGACTACCATGTATATATATACATCTGCAACAAAATAATAATTTTCCCAACATTTTATGAAGGTAGTCTGGCATATTTTTCACATGTATTGATAAGAAATGTTCACTTTCATTTTCCCTAAGCTGAAAGGTGCATGCACCTATTGTAAAATGACTAAAGCCCGGTTTCACAAACAGGGCTTAGCTTAAACCAGGATTAGGCATAAGTTAAATTAAGATATTTACGCAACTTTTACAAAAATGCCTTATATGAAAATATTACAGGTGTGCATCTTAACACAGAACAATGACGCTGACGTGTTTTAAGATATGTCAGAGCAAGATATTTTCATCTGAGACAAACATGCAATTTAGTCTGGGACTAGCTTAAGCCTTGTCTGTGAAACTGGGGGTGAATGTATTTGCCGGTCAGTGCCATCTAGTGTACAGGAGTGAATTTCATTGTAGTTTAGCCTTAGTTAATATTTGTTAGTGAATATGTCTTTGTCCAGTGCGCTATTTTGTCTGTGATCCATTGCATGTTTCACATTTGTTGGGGCTTTGGCTCCAGCCCGAAATGTTTAATCAAATGCATAGGCCTCTCCATTTACAACATGAATATGTACATTTGCTTTGTTTTTCACTCTCTGCATGTGGGCTATTGTAGACTGAGGGCTTAAGGATGGAGGTTTCTCGGGGAGCTGGATTGATAATGATGCCCCAGGGTAAGCGCGTCTCTTTCGGCAATCTGCCCAGACTTCCCAGGCATGACACTGGCACGGAGCACAGGGAAATTTTCACACAAGCCCTGTGTAGCGTTTGAGGGTCTGTCAGGGGCAGAAACACTGCCTGCGGGGTTGTTATTAACATGGTGGAATAGGCATAGAGGAGAGAGAAGTCAGGGGCAAGTCAAGCCTGAAGCAAGGAAAAGAGAGGAGCATCGCAGCAGTGTTTTTTGTTATGCTGCCTTCAATTAAAGTGCTCTGTGCTGGTGAACCGGGGCTTTTATCAGAGGCTGTTCTCAGACTCAAAGCTGCACACAGCCGGGGCTATTGCTTTAGTTATATTACCAGTCCATTCTTTCATTTATGCTTTTCAAAGAGGTCCCTGTAAAAATTAATCTTCCCTTATAAAAAAGGCCTGGGCTATGTGCTATCAGATAATACCTATGATTTAATTTATATACATATATACAGTGCTGAACTATTATCCTGTTTATGGGCTGTAGTATGTCAAAGAATATCATGGACATCACTTACAGAAGTCGAACATGGTTTTCTACAAATAAAACCAAAAAGCCATGCTTACTTTAGGTAAACCACAAGTTAACTATGGTTTTGCTACACCAGCAGTTTAACTCTGGTATTTGTAGTAAAACTGTGGTTATACAAATGGTAATCAATACACCAAAAAACTATTTTACTATAACAAAACTGTTACTTTTCATAATGTACAGTACACTATGGTAGATGTCCAAAATAATACCCTGATACCTTTTTATTAGCAGATCTACAATGCTCTGCAAGGACTTTACAATCGATCTATCTCTTTAAATATATATATATATATATCATGCCAACATTCAAAGTGGCTTTAGTTAAAAAAAAAATCATTGTATTTTCTTTCATTTTCAAATAAACTTACATTTTAAAAATCTTTCTCAATCCAATTTCAAAATGTCACACAACTCTTTTAACAATCTAATAAAATGTGCTTTGTATAGAGGCCCTTTTAAAAAAAATACAAGCCTCATTCTCGCAGCAGTGGCGCTGTAGTGCACAGTACGTGGAGAACGTCCTGTCACTCGCAGAGTCTGTGCCACAGCTAACAGTGACCTGGGCCAAATTAGCACTCTCGCCTCTCGCCCCACTGATGGCTTGCGAGGATGAGAGGGGGTGAACGGAGGTACTTGTCCCATCACAGACAAGAGGGTTTGCGATCTCACGTTGTGATTTAAGCAGAAGTCAAAATGCTGTCACTTTAGGCAGACCCTTGAGAGTGAAGTACACATGATGATCAGTAGTTTTGTTTTGTTTTTTAAGCAGAGGACTTCAGGTTTTGCAAAACTATCTGATAGCTTTCCCATTCACCTCAAGTTAACTGGCCTATGTTACCAACCAAACCTTGATCCCTTGAGTGCAACTAATATGTGACCAGCTGACGGAGCTGCTACATATGGGTCATACATTGACATAAATACACACACTTTTTTCCTGACAGTGGCTGCCTTTGAACTTTCGTTCTATCCGATGCTCTCAGTCTTTCCTTCTCTCTCTCTCTCTCTCTCTCACGCTCATTGACAGCATTGTGTATCAGCCTCCCACAGGCTTGAATGTGCTGATGTGCAGGACAGGGTCATGCTAATCAGGTGCTTTAGCTCGCAGGCACATTGATTGAATACTACAAACGCTTATTAATCTAGCCCTGCCCCAGCATCTTTTCTTCTCACCTCAAACACACACACACACTGCAGCTCTATCATCACCCATCCACCTATTAAGGACGTGCTGCAAAATTACATATTTTTATACAAAACCAACCAGTCTGTGGGTTGTCTAAAAACTAGTCGATGGCTCAAGGCAGCACTGTATAATTAGGTTGATTTTGGGTTTGTCTGACCCTAAGCATTTGGTAACATTTAGACAGGAGAGGAGAACATCAAGCAATGATTTTGTCACTGTTTTTTTAAAAATGTGACTATTTTTAACTTGAAATAGTCTGTACGGTTTGTGGAAGGGACACTCAGTGGAAAAAAAAAAACGGTGTAAGATTTGTTAGCTTGCACAGTTAGGGAGGCTTGGATAGTAGATGGGTTATGTTGGTTGTAGCTTTAGCTTTTACACACTTTGCACATAAAACTTTCAGTAAATGTGAACTATATTCAATTCCCTGCATCAACCCAACACAATATTTTCTGTCTCTTTACAGCTGATATATGCACATTTACAATGTAAATGTTTTTACTGTCACTCTTGATCAATGTAATGCATCCTTGCTGAATAAATATATATTTTTTTAAAGAGAGATCTTATTGACTCCACACAGATATGTGCAGTAGTTATACATTTTAAAAAAGCTCTTGTCAGTGAAAGTGCAATTTCTCTGAACACAGCTTAAGCTCTTCTTGTCAAGAGTTATTTCTGAGTAAGTGCGAACAGACACAATCACATTGACAGTATTTGTGCAATAAAGCAGTGCACACATGAGTTCATTTCAAGCAAGCGCTGAGTATTGCACTCAAGAAAACACAATTATAGTGAAAATCTTTGGAAAAAAACTTTGGAAGTACCTCAGTTATAAGCATGCAAGGCAGCCCACTACATAAAGCACATGAGCGTAAGAGCTCCAGAAGCTGATGTGCATCTGTAGTCTATGCATGATGAAAGACTTACTGGTCCACAATCTGCTAGTCTGCTAATGCCAAAACATCAATAAATGCTATAATATGTGCTGCTTTGTCATTACTACTAATATTTAAGTGTTACCCAACTTTCACGTAACTTGATACATTTTTCCTCTACATTAAATAGGGCATATTACAAATCAATGTATGCAGTTTTAAGACCAAAATAGCTAACAATGACGTGTCATCACACTGCATTTTATGGACATTTTATGAATTTCTTTAAAACTTCCTTCAAGTGACACAAAAGAAGGTATCTTGAAGAATGTTAGTAACCAACGGTTGCTGTTAGCCACTGACTTCCATAGTATGGGAACATCAATGACTACCATCAACTTTTTGGTTACCAACACATCTTTTGTGTTCAGTAGAAGGAAGAAACTGAAGTAAGAGGAGGGTGAGTAAATGACGACAGAAATGTAATTTTTGTTTGAACTGTAGTGTTGACCAAACCTGAAACGTATGAAAATTGTTGGAAATCCCAAAAGTGTCAACAAAAATTACTTAAAGGTGAAAATAATGTTTTTAAGATACGTGGATCTCATACAACCTATCCATGATTTGTTGTGTCTCACCCTAGATGCACACATAGAGCTGAAGCAGCACATGAACTCTGTGATTAAACAATGGCACTGCTTCTAGCGTGCAAATGAACCGCTGCTAAATGCAGTCCTCAAGCCACATGCTTTTGTTTACGACCGTCGACATACTCCACATAACATGTTAAACCATACGACATGCTGCATAATGTAGTTTGTATGAGATTATATGTCTCCAGCTTAAACTGTACTTAGATTAAATTATTTAAACATGCTTTTGTGTGTACAACAGAGCCTTTTCATTTCGTTTTTTTTTTTTCAATATGGTGACTGTAAAACACAGTAGACTTCCCTTACATGCTTTTTTGGTGAAATTGCTTCTTTTTGTGTAAACCCATGTTTATTTTGACCATGAACAATGCACTGTCACTTTAATTCAGCGTGAACAGCCCAGCAAAAATAGATTCTGCACTGAAAAAAAAAATGCTGTGCTTACATGGCTAGTGTGAAACGGGCCCTACAGCCCCTTCACAACTTTTTTTTTTCACTATTAGCCTAGAAATCATTAGATTAACAGATAAACCTGGAAATAGTCCAAGCCCCTGTCACAATCATATCCTGTATTTACCTTTATTTCAGTTACAAAAAAGTGTTGTTAAAAATCTTTCCATTCAAGACCATTACATATCCGCTAATGCCTTAAATTAATGGCTTAATTACAGATTGCCCAATGTACCTACTTTCTTTAAGCCTCCTTTACTAAACGATTATAAAATCCTTTACCTATTTCCACTAGGCTCCACTGATCTCTATCACAATATGCAGGATCATCCTGTATTTCGCCCCTCTCTAGCTCAGTGAGCAGCTGCTGCGGTCCCTGTAATGCTGGGAATCCGGTACAGTACACGGTGATGCAATTCTCATGACCTACAGGACAACTGTGGTCTAAATATATCAATAATGCAGAGCATGGCCTTTGCTATTATGATCATGGGCCATTCGGCTGGGTGCGTGGCCTCTCTATAGGCTAAGCGATGTCATATCAGGTGACACAGGCAGTGGCCTGGACTCTCATGTGTGTATGCATGTGTGTATTTGTGTGTGTGTGCTGTATGCCCAGTGCCTCAGGCTTCAGTGGCATGTGCCCCATCCCCCCTGCCAGCCCTATGATGGATTGTGGTGTTTGGAGTAAGAAAATGAGAGAGAGATAGTTACTGGAAGAGAGAGCGGTTGAACAAGAGGTGGCGAGGGAATGAGGATTCATTAAATCCCCGCTTGCCCCAGCGATCGGGCCATTCGCTGTGATGCTGGACGGTGTCTTCCTCTTTTATTGCTGTCTACTATCGCACCAGTCCATCTTCTCTGCCTTGAGCTAACCTACTGCAGCCTCCGCACATGCAAACCCGTTGCTGTTCGGCCAGCCTCATTGATTTTATCGGCCAGCGTTTCGGCATGTGTGCATCTGTGTGTGTGTCTGGGTCAACCAGTCACAGCCAGTTTTGGCCACACCGTGTGCCTGTGAGGGTGAGAGCCGTATAGACACTGATACTCCAGAGTGACATGCAGCTTCAGCTGTCAACACCATCTATGACAACTTTGTTTCTGAAACATGCAAACCTTTATAAAACCTTTGTGTTCTTTTAGTTTTGTGAAAATCCTTGGTGTGCTGTTGTTGTGATACAATAAAATATTTTATTTAGCATTTTTTAAAGGGACAGTTCACCCAAAAATGAAAATTAGGTCAGTAATTATTCACATTCATGTTATTGCAAACCTAGTCTCAGCCTCAGACATCACGCCCACCGAACGTTGGCTAAACGTCTGATGCATATGGTACACTTTTCTGGAAACACTTCAGCAGTGTCGAAGT
>JAUMHR010000045.1:11262843-11273532 GCA_032361145.1 Enteromius fasciolatus
TGTAAAAACAAGAAATTTTTGCATTTGCAAAACCTTTTCTTTTCTTTTTTTTTAAATTAACTTTCCTACGTATCGCGTTCTGTGTAAAAGGCTCCTAAATCATCATCATGACTTCATAAGTAATATTTGCAATCAATGTGCCACATAAATAGCAACTGATTTCTGAATAATTTGGTGTTATGTTGCTAGGCTATAGAATGATTATTATGCCTAAAAATACAATGCACAAATGAACATTGGGTAACACAGTCAGTTTTAATTACACTGAACTACTTTTATTCACACCTTTTATTTAGAGTTTTTAAATGAATGCATCGCAATCCACATAGCATTGTGTTCTGAATGAAGACTTGCCTTAGAAAGGGAACAAACAAGGGTATAAACAAGCTATCTTACTAGGATTTCAAAAAGAGCAATGGGAAGACAGGTTTGGAATGACATGAGGGTGCGTAAATGATGACAGAATTTTCATTTTTTTGATGAACTATCCCTTTAAGGAGTGTGTAAAGAGAAAGAGCAGGCTGAAAAATAAGACGGAGACAAAGAAATGGAAATGTTAGTCATGACAGTAGATAGATGTGCATGAATGGATGTGAAGAACGAATTGGAGGACAGAGAGATGAATGCATCCAGGACTCAGTGCATTGCTTAGCTGCAGTTTTTTTTTCTTTCCTCTGATCCCTAATGAAGAAAAAAGCCAATGGTTGCAGTCTGGATGCGTCAAACCACCTCCCCTCTGCCTCACTTTCTCTCTTCCACTCCACTTCTCTTACTTCCCTTTATCCATACCTATTTCCCTTTTGCACACTCTCTTTCCCGACTTTGCCAATTGGGAACTTTTAGATTGCATATATAGATTTGCATTAATACTGCAAAAATCATTGGCTTTTAAACCTCACTGCGTTTGGCTGGATTTATGCAGAATACAAAAGTGGTTTAAATTTAATTTATTATAATATGAAGAAATAAAATACCTTAACAGATCAATTGTGCACATTTATAATAGTTTAATATCATAATTTATATAATTGGATAGTTTTTAATATCTTTCTATAGATCATTATAAGTTCATATAATGCAATAGTATAAGGTCTAAAATTAGTTTCAAAACTAGTTTTAAAAAATATTTTTTAACATTTTTGTTATATTAATTTCTAAATTATATTTTATTAAAATAAAGTTTTAAAGCACATGAGCTAACATGAACTAACAACTGTTACGATCACCAGCCAGGAGTGTCCTCGAGCTCCACCAGAGGGCACTCCACTCCGGACAGTGTGTGTGTTACCCCGTCTGTGTTTCTGCATTGTAATCTAAGGACTCTTATGAAGTGTGTTCCCCACTGTTTTAGTGTTTCCCCTGTTCAGTCTCTGCCCACTTGTTAGCTCCCATAGCGATTAATCAGCTCGGCCTCCTCATTTTCGTGTTCGTCTGTCAAACCGTCCAGTATTAAGGTTTCCTTATACAAAGCGTTCCCGGGTCCTAGCCACGCCACATCTGCTCCGATCGGCCAGAGTCACAGAACGTCTCCTCGGTCCATTCGGAGTTATTGCACAAAATAACCACCTACCCACAGCCACGACATAAGAGGGTCGCCAACCCTGGGCCGTTGCACTAGATGGCCACCAGCCCGGAGCCACAACACAAGATGGTTGCCAAAGCGGAACTCAAGCCCCAGTTTTCAGTCACAATGGATGCTACGGCAGTGAACCCCGGGATCGTGGGTGATGCACATTTAGACACCAGGGCCTTCCCAGGGTATATGAGATGGGTGTCCAGTTTGGCGGACCCCCCATTGATGTCAGGGCAGCCGATCTCCCCAGGGTCCTAGCGCAGGTCAACACACATCTCTCCTTAGTGCTCCCAGTCAAGGCACTCGCCATTTTGAGTGTGTGCCGTCCCACAACTTCACCGGTTCCTGCCATGACCTTAGGGGCTACCATAAAACTCTCGTTATGCCTAGACCTGTCCACGGAGGCCATTGAACCTTTGTCCTGCCCTGCCACTGCCATAAGAGCCGCCATAGAACCCTGCTTCACCCTGTTAGGCTAAGGAAGTTGCCCCCGAGTCCTCACCATGCCTTGTCACAGCCATTGAGCCTGAGAACCTTACCATGCTAAGTCACGTCCATGGAGGCCGTCATTAATCTCTCTGTGTTTTCTGTTTCAATTACGCCTGCTCTGCCCTGGCCTGCTGCACCCTCTGCTCCGCCCTGGAGGGTTTCTGTCCCACCTGCACGGTCTGCTCCACCTTGGAGTGCATGTCTGCCACCTGCTACACACCTTGGAGGACATCTCTGCCGCATGCGCCAGCCTGGAGGGTATCTGTACTGTCTGCGCCACCGTGGAAGGTGTCTGTGCCATCTGCTTAGCCCTGCCGTTTCGCTGTTCTGCCCACACCGCCATGGCCCCCTGGACTGGTTCTACCTGTGGCTCCCTGGTCTGCCTTCACCGCTGTGGCTCTCTGCTCTGCCCGTACCGGCGTGATCCTATGTGCCACTATGTCTGCTCTACGGTCCACGCCCACCTTTGCTTTTTAGGGGGGGATGGTCGTTTGTTACGAACACCAGCCAGCTCGAGCTCCACCAGAGGGCACTCCACTCCGTGGGAGTGTGTGTTACCCCATCTGTGTTTCTACATTGTAATCTAAGAACTCTTATTATGAAGTGCGTTTGCCACTGTTTCAGTGTTTCCCCTGTTCAGTCTCTGCCTCCTTGTTAGTTTCCATAGTGATTAATCGGTTTCGCCTCCTTGTTAACCATTTAAAAGTTGTTTGTGTTCAGTCAAACCGCAGAGTATTTAGGTTTCCTTATACAAAGCGTTCCCGTGTCCTATTTGTCTTATTTGCTGTGTGTTTTGCCTCTATCATCCCTGTTTGCCACTGTTGACACAGCCTGTATGACCACATCTGTTCATAAAAGCCAGCACATCTTTGTCCCCTTCGTTATAACAACAAACTTCAAATTAAATGACACTGATAAAGTCTATAACACATCTATTAATTGTTATTGCTATCTAATGCATGAACCAATGTTAATTAATGGGACCTTTTTAATGTTAATTTAATGGGACCTAACTTGTAAAATGATCTTACAAAATAAAAATTAAAATTCTTATGATATTTAACTATTTTTTATAGGGTTTATTATCTTAGTACATAATAATACTAGTGTTAATAACTAATAACTTTACTAATAATAATTTTTTGTTTACATAATATGTGTGTATGTGTTTGTGTGTGTGTTATTTAGATTTATGTATACATATACATATATATTATGAATTATATATATATATATATATATATATATATATATACAGTACACACTTACATATATTTTGTAAACAAAAGATTTTATTTTGAATGCGTTTCATCGTGATTAATCATTTCACGGCACTACATAAAACATTTTGTGTTTTTAACTATTTTAACTAAATTGACTTTATTTTTGGGATATTTTAGCTCAAAACCATACAAAATTTACTGATGTTCTGCAGTCAAGACATAACAAAACACTGATTACTCAGCCATTTTTGTTATACATTTGCTTTGCAAAAAGCCACCCCACATCTGTCATACGTATGCTACATTTCAACATGTTGAATTTCATCACTACTATCAATACTAGCATGTTTCTTCCTTCATTACGCTGTGTCTCAATCTCCCTCTCTCTCTCTTCGTGCCTGTCTGCTTTTCTGCAGCCTTAATAGGCTGCTGCCGTTAAAGGTGTTAATTCATTGTCACACTATCTTCCTCACTCCCTCCTTCCCTTCCTCCTCCTCCTCTCTCTGTCCCTTTTCTTGCTGTTGCTATGAGCCTGTGACTCGTGACGCTGTCCTCTCATCTGATCACTTCCTGATAGTGACACAAAGCAGCTTGACGTAGAGCGTCTGCCATTGGTCCCCTCCAAACACAGAGACACAATGTCTAAGTCACACAGAGACACGCACACACAAACCTAGTATTGAGATGGGAATGTGTTGTGCCAGCTACGCCACTGTGACCCTCAGAGCATGTTGCGTGTCTGTGTTTGTGTTTGTGTGTACGGCTCTGGGGCTGCGAGAGAATGAGCAAGTATGAGAACGAAATAGATATGAAACCAAGATGGCTGCCTGTCACACAAGCCTAAATGCTCTACACTTCACTGCTGCCTGGCATTTCTACAAATGAGTTTGAGTTTGATTTGTAAAGAAAGTGCCTCATTAGTTTTTTTAACTTAAAAAAATGGATGATACTGAAGCAGCGGTTCACTTAGCTTTAGCATCCACGCTATCTGTGGTCACTCTAGAGGCCCCAAGGGAGTGGCTGGTGGAGCGGTGTGAACTCAGCGTAATTCAGCTGATTAATTGCTTTAATTAGGCTCATGCAGGGCTTAGCAGGAATGCATTGCGTGTAGAAGCACTTTGGACGGTCAGAGGTCAGTGTCCCTGGACCCCTGTTACTTCTGCCTCTGACTTCCTATGTGTCTCCCAGCACAGATTGACAGAAGTAGCTAGATTCTGCACCACTAAAACAATAATAATGACTGTTTCCAAACAGGTATCTTCAATTCAGGTTCTACCACACCAGCATGGCTAAGTCAGATGTTGATATGTGGGACAAAACTTGACTAAGCAAGAGTAGCAAGAGCTGCCTTTGTTTTCTGTACTGTTTTCTGAAGTCCACTTTTAATAATTTTTTTAAGATACATTAAAACATCATAATTTAGAAGTAATTGGGTTTTTCTATCCTGTTATCATCCCTCTCATCTGATTGTTGACTCAAAAATAAACAACCAATCTATGATCGACTGATAGTTGTGTTTGGCAGTCTACATTCAGATGAATGATGCTGTGATTTGATTGTAACCCACAGTAAAATTAAGTGAACAAAGAAATTTCTAACTGATTCATTAAAGATAAAGTTCAAGTTTAGTGTTTGATTTCTGGTTAGATCTTCGCTTCTGTCATTTATATACTATATGTGCCAATCAGTGGGCAGTGCTAAACAGGAAATCTGATTATCTTCTGCAGAGGCGGAGTTTAGCTTCACTATTACATCATTGTCAAGGAAGCGGACGCACTCAGGAGTATAATCAAAGAACAAAAGTTTATTCAACAAAAGTTCTTCGCAGATCGCTGGAAAAAAGGTGAACAAACGTAAATAGTCCAATTCCAAAAGAAGTAGTCACAAACTGAAAAACACTTGTCTTTCTTGACAGCATTGCTGTACCACAGGTAAGTAATCTCACAGAGGAAACACTGGGAGTCAGTCCACTTACGAAAAGACGAGATCAGACCGTGAGTGAACTGGTGAGTGTGCTTTTATGTGGTGGTTGATGAGTGTCATTATTGTGTTCGGGTGATTGTAACAGATGCATGTGATCCAGGTGATCGTGAGAGCAGAGGGTGGAGCACAGCATGGGCGTAACAGTACCCCCACCTCCAGGCCCCCCCCAGGGCCCCCTCTCGAAGGCTGCAGCAACCTCCCACTATGGAAGCAGCAGGGGAGGGTGGGTGGGTGCCCTGAAGGCCAAGACCAAGAGTGCCTCCAGGGCGGATCAGGCTTGACTGGAGGCCGTGGCGGATCAGGAGCCTTGGGAGGCCATGGCGGATCTGGGACCTCTGGAGACCATGGTGTACCTGAGGGTTCAGGAGACACAAAGCATGGTGACTCAAGTCATGGTGACTCAGTATTCCTGGGATCCATAGGGGGCCAGTCCCACACTTTAAGCCCCCCCCCCCCAGACCCCAGAAGTTTACAGACTTCAGATGCTGAGACTTAGATGGTTTCTCAGGGCTGATGGTATCTGGTGGGCAGTTAAGGGAATCGAGTTCCTGCAGGGCAAGCTTTGGGGAACTTTCTGGAAGCTTGGGTTCAAGGGGAAACTCAAGAGGCTTGGACTCAAGGGGGCACTCTTGCGGCACAGGCAGCGGCGGGCTCCGGAAGGCGCTCAGGAAAGCGCAGCAAACGCTGGAGGGTGCACGGGAGGCGCAGCAGATGCTGGAGGGTGCACGGAAGGCACAAACTCAAGGAGGCGCTTAGGCAGCGCGAGTTCATGGACTGGATCAGGGATCGGCTTGACTGGCTGCAACTCAGGAACTGGAGTCAGATACCTTTCTCCTTGCCACATTTCAAGAATCTTCTCAGAATACAATGGACTGGAATCACGGGAAAACTGGAACTCTGGAACGAGGACGGGCGAAGTGGAATCCACGAGGAACGGGAGGAGATATCCAGGCTTTGCTTTTTTAATTAAACTTGAATTGGGCGAAGGGCAGTCAGCTGGGGGATTCCCTCCAATCTGGCAACTCAGCCTCTGGCGAGCGCTTCTGGGTTCGTGGCACAGGCTGCTCTGTCTGCGTGCTCTCCGGTGTGTGTGTCGGAGAAACTTTACGTGGTGCGGGAGAAAATCTTCGGGGTGCAGGAATCGGGCGATGATTTTGTGTTGATTGGCGTCCTTGCCGTGCGGGCTCGGAGAAGCACTTTTGCAGCGCCGGCTCGGAGAAGCGGTCTTGTGAAGAGAGAACCAGGCGACGCTGCCGAACAGCCAACCGTGAACCGGGTAATTTCGGTGTGAGTCTTAGCAGGCTTTCTGACGACACGTAGCTTGGCCACTGCTCGCATGCCCCGGGGAAAGGAGGAAGCCCTTGGGGCGAGACGGCGAAGAATTTCCTGCCTTTTCTGTTTAGGGTCCGATCTTCTGTCAAGGAAGCGGACGCACTCAGGAGTATAATCAAACAACAAAAGTTTATTCAACAAAAGTTCTTCGCAGATCGCGGGAAAAAAGGTAAACAAACGTAAATAGTCCAATTACAACAGAAGAAGTCACAAACTGAAGGTCTTTCATTTGTCTTTCGTGCTTTCTTGACCAATCACTGTGGTTGCTGTACCACAGGTAAGTAATCTCACAGAGGAAACACTGGGAGTCAGTCCACTTACGAAAAGAGTGTTCAGGTGATTGTGACAGGTGGATGTGATCCAGGTGATTGTGAGAGCAGAGGGTGGAGCACAGCATGGGCGTAACAATCATAGAGAACATTCCAAAGGCTGTCATTTCTGCAGACTGCCTTCAATAAGCTGTTTTTAGACAAACAACAAAGATTTGAGTTCTGAAACTTACAGGAAGCTTTCTTAACACAGTGACCTGTTCAAAAGCTTTGGTCAGGAAAATTATTTTTAATGATTAATTTCAGCAAGGATGCACTAAATTGATCAAAAGTGACAATAAAGACATTTATAATGTTACAAAAATTTCTAATTTAATTAAAAATGCAAAAAAATTAAACTTTCAATTTATTTCAAATGTTTAAAAATGTTTTTATCACCGCTTAGTCAAAAATATTAAGCAGCACAACTGTTTTCAACATCAATAATAATAAGAAATGCATTTTTGAACAGGAAATCAACATTTCTGAAGGATCATGTGACTTTCATGATGTTTCAGCTTTGCCATTATGGAAATAAAATGACGAGGGGATGTGCAGTTCTTGCTGTGCGCTTTTTTCAAATATCTTTCATCTTTAATTTATAATTTTTTAAATAATTTGCAAATTTGCATCAGATGTTTTTCTGTTTGCCTATGGAGAATAATACTTTGTTGTGCTCTGTATATCTAAGCCGCTGTGTTTATATTTTTCAGGAAATCGGTATACGAATGGCTTATTTATAGCTGACTCCGTGCACTGAACTGGGATAGAAAGAAAGTATTATGGCACACTTAAAATTTTAAGATGATGAAAATTTAAAATATGTGATTTCTTTGCTTGTGAATGCATTCACACATGCATACATACAGGCAATGTGAAGATTAGAGCCTCCTTGTCCTGGAAAGCGATCTGAGAGAGTAAAGAGAAGTCATGCTGCTCCTCATTAAAAATTCATATTGTTCCTTATTACTCTAAGAAAAAGGCACACACACACACACACACACACACACAATGGCCTCTTCCAAGTTCAGAAAACAGGCGGCAGAGAACTGAGACGGGCAGAGGAAAGTGGGAATAGAGGGCACAAATGACACAGCTGACAGGAAGTTCATCATTGTCATCCTCCATGACCCGAACCCCACACTTATCTATTGGGAACATCTGCACAAAGAGATGATAGTGGCAGTCTCTTTTGACACCTTGTGAAACCTGTCCCTGAGGTTATCTTCAGATGAGCAGCTTCTCATCAGCGGTTTTGTGAAGTTTGTGTCCTGGCACATACAGAGCCCTGAATGCTTTTTAAACATGATGCATCCATTTGGAATGCAAAATAATTTTTTACAATCCATTTAACCAATCAAATTATTTTACAGTTACAATATCTAAATATATCTAGAATTAATTGATCAGGCAACACTATATTGGATATAAAGGATTGTTTCTTAATGTATGTCTCTTTAATTTATAAGTTAATGATAATATATAATAATAAAATATGTAATATATCTTAATTGACAAGTTATAAATGAGTGAACAAATATTTTTTTGCAGTGTTTCAGCTCAAACATGTAAAAACATTCAAAACTCCTAAGAGAAACACACTAAAACCTGCTAAATACAACTAAAAAGCCTTACCAATGATACAGAAATGCTCTTAACTCCTAGAACGCCGTAGCCGTTCTAAAGGTTTGGACAAAAAAACACCCAAAAAGCATTAGTAAGTTTTTAAAACAACACAAGTGCACATAAGTCACTCAGAACTCCTATATACTACAATAGCAACATGCTCAAGCTCAAGCTACCACAGCAATCGCAACTTGTAAAAGCATAGAAACAGGCAAAAGCACTCAGATGATCTTCATTCCAACACATTAAAACCCTTCACAAATCACAGCGCTTTCGAAACTACACAGAAACACTATGGCAATATGGAGGTGAGTTTTGTATGGTCAAACTGAAAACATTCAGTCTAAGGATACAAGCTCGATTTTTAGGTTGAACATTGGAATATACAGTGCACTGCAAGACTTTGGCTTCCCTAAGATAGCCAGTCTTGTTGCATTCTCCCAGATGAAGTTGACAGTGGCAGTCTCCTGACAGCAGTATGTTTAGCCAACAGCACCATTTGCTGTGACTGGAGGCTTTGCCAGCACTGGTGCCTGATGTAAACACAGCCATCTGAGCAGCTCTGCTCAACCACAGCACTGCTTGGCCCCTTTGGACCCAGACCACCTTAAAATGGCTTTGAGAATTGCTACTAATATTGGGTGCAAATTCTCAGCACTGAATTGGGTGCTATTACCCAAGAGAAAAAGACAATGTGGGACACACACACACTCAAAAAAAACGAGGAGGGAGGAGATACTCGTACCATTAGAATGAGACACAGGGCACCATTTACTTCCCATCAATAGTCTTCAAAGTCCCTAGCAGAGCTGGAATCAATACAGACACAATGTGGACCGTTATACCTGATCTCCCACTTAGAGAAGGAAAGGAAATAGGAGTAAGATGACTATATATTTGTATGAAACAAGATACTATAGTGTGCCTCTTGTAGTTTCGGTAATTCATGCTAAACAAGAGCATAATTTAACTAACTGCAGTTAAAATGGTCATGTGGTTTTAGATTCAGGAGGGACATGGAAATGCAGCATGTAGCTCAATGCACATATCTTGAAAGCCAACTAATAAAATGTAGTTAATGAGCCCTGCTGCTCTGCACCTAATAAACTAAAATACAGATTGAGCTACTGTTGTCTTTTGGGATTTTTCCTCTTTTTTGTCATCTTATTGAGGCTAAATAACTTACTTTGCAACTTTGTATGACTTTAGAAATCACTTTAATTATTGCTTCTCTTCTACAGTACTCCCCGTGCATATGCCGTCCTCCGTCTCTCCCTCCCCCCAAGCACAGAGGGGGGTGGATTTTGGCCGTATGCCCCTGCCTGGACCGACCTCGCCAGCTAGGTGCTAACCGCGGGTCCTCAGAGGTGGAAACATCTCAGTCCATTCTCCACAGAGCCTGAGCCTCAACCAGAAGACGCACGCTCATTATGTGAGTACCCATGGCACGAAATTGGATCATAAATAAATGAACATGACGTTACACATGGTAATGTTTAGGGACATCTTAATGGACTGTCTGAGTGTTGTCCTATATGAAACATTACACTTGAGGGCTGTAATACATCAGGACCGAAGCAAACGCTAAGCAGTGTGCGCTAAGATATGATCTTCTCCAAGGTGAGTCTCATTAATTTCTCCATTGACAGCGATGAGATTCAACGGCAATAAGGGAAAATGGAGAGCAAATGGAGTCTTCAGCTTCTTAAATTGCTCTCTTGAGTAAAAGACTCAAGTAATCGCACGCGTCTCCTTTAGAGTCACAAGAGATTTCAGTGTCACACACTGCGCTTAGACTGTCACGCGCACACATGCAAAATATTCTAGATATACAGTGAGGAACATAAGTATTTGAACACCCTGTGATTTTGCAAGTTCTTACGCTTAGAAATCATGGAGGGGTCTGAGATTCACATTGAAGGTGCATTGTATGATTTTTAAAGAATCTATTTGTATTGCACTGCTGCACACCTGAGAAAGGTCAAACGTTTCCTGTAGTTCTTCACCAGGTTTGCACTCACTGCAGGAGGGATTTTGGCTCAGATCTCCACAAGATCTGTCAGGTTTCGGGGCTGTCTCTGAGCAACACAGAGTTTCAGCTCCCTCCAAAGATTTTCAATTGGATTTAGGTCTGGAGACTGGCTAGGCCACTCCA
>JAUMHR010000045.1:11273632-11289288 GCA_032361145.1 Enteromius fasciolatus
CCAATATGTCACA
The DNA here is from genome assembly GCA_032361145.1 of Enteromius fasciolatus. Lineage (NCBI taxonomy): Eukaryota > Metazoa > Chordata > Actinopteri > Cypriniformes > Cyprinidae > Enteromius > Enteromius fasciolatus. Next base: position 11,273,646 of record JAUMHR010000045.1, read on the forward strand.
ATACATGGCCCCGTTCATCCTCTCCTTAATACAGTGCAGTCGTCCTGTCCCCTGTGCAGAAAACACCCCCAGAACATGATGTTTCCACCCCCATGCTTCACAGACCAAATATTTTGGTCTCATCTGACCACAGAACTTTCTCCCATGCCTCCTCTGGATCATCCAGATGGTCCCTGGCAAACTTCAGACGGGCCTGGACATGTGATGACTTGAGCAGGGGAACCTTTCGTACGATGCAAGATTTGAAACCATGACGGCGTAGTGTTCTACCGACAGTGAACTTTGAAACTGTGGTCCCAGCTCTCTTCATGTCATTGACCAGCTCCTCCTGTGTAGTTCTGGGCTGATTCCTCACCTTTCGTATCATCAGTGATACCCTAAGAGGTGAGATCTTGCATGGAGCCCCAGTCCGAGGGACACTGACAGTCATATTTAGCCTCTTCCATGTTCTAACAATTGCTCCAACAGTTGATCTTATTTCACCGAGCTGCTTGGCCATTGCCCTGTAGCCCTTTCCAGCCTTGTGGAGGTCCACAATTTTGTCTCTGGAGTCTTTGATAGCTCTTTGATCTTGCCCATGGTAGTAGTTGGAGTCTGACTGACTATGGGATTGACAGGTGTCTTTAAAGAGCTCAGACAGGTGTTACTAATTTAGATTATTGAGTGGAGTAGAGGTGGACTTTTTAAAGGCAGAGTAACAGGTGAGAGCCAGAATTCTTGCTGATTGCCAAGAATCATTGGTGTTCAAATACTTATGTGCTGCAGTGCAATATAAAATTCTTAAAAAATTATACAATGTGATTTCCTGATTTTTTTTTAAATGCTGTCTCTCACAGTAGGAATGCAAAGGTGAATTTCAGACCCCTGCATGATCTCTAAGTGGGAGAACTTGCAAAATCACAAATAAATACTTATGTTCCTCACTGTATATATGTAAAATAAAAAAAACTTATTGCTAACTGCAACAACAGTATATGCAGAATGTTGTGTGTATATATTGGTGGATGGATGGATGAATAAACAAAACAAAAACTGAGAAAACTAGTGCTCAGCAGATTCTCTCTCTCTATATATATATACACTTTTCTCTGTATATCAAAATTCATATGACTCATTTCCTAAAGACAAAGGTGATACAAAGACGAAGTACAACAGAGATCTCCATTAAGTTTCTTAAGCTGTAAATTAGCAACTTTTTCCAAGTTTTTATTTTATATACCTTTACTGCTCTGTCCTAATTTAAATATTCTTTATAAAAGACCAATTGGAATTCAAATGTGCTTCGCTAGTTGGTGGTATGTGGGTGTAAGTTGGGGTATCTGATCGCATCCCCTCACTTTAGTGATGCATGGTGTTTGGGTTCCTCTCTGACACAAAGCTAATGCGCTGTAATGGATTGCAAATGAACTGTGCCAAGGACACCACCAATTCATCACACCTGAGAGGGCTGCAGATTCCACCGCCGCTATCGGGGGAAAAGCAGCAAAACGCTTTGACTTAAAATGAATGGAGCAGATATAGAGTTAATCAGCATTTATGGCGGTATTTTCTCTCGTTGCTTTAAATTTGCAAAATGGCTGTTGGAGGGAGGGGGGTGTAAATGAATGATCCCCTTTGAACGTTATCACTGAATTGGTCTAATGTCTACTGTGCAGTCTACAACAGTGGAAATGAGGTCAATTCTATATAATTGGTCTAGTATCACTGAGATTTTGGCACTACAAGCAATAACACAGAGTGAAATTCTAAACTACTACACACCTGTAGAAGTGATGTTGTTTTATGCGTGTTAAAAAGAGGTTTGTAGTAATTGGAGCCAAGAAATGAGCTGCAGTATAGTCAAATCCCTTCTGCGTCTACACTAAACAAATCCTCTCTTTATTTTAAATGAACTATGTATTGTAGACAGAACTTCTTTAAAGGTATAGTTTATTCAGAAATTATACTGGATCATTATTTACTCATCCCCATGTCCGTCCAAGTATAGTCCAAGCACATGACGTAAGATATTAGAAAGGAATTTCATGGTGCTCTATTTTATACATTTAGTAAATTAAGCTCTTAATCTTAAAAAAAAGACAAAAAGTGCCATTAAAATAATCTATATTAATTATATTACAGGTCTTCTGAAGTGACAGAAAAATAATCTCTTCCACCTTTCATCTCAAATCTCAGTGTCTAATTCTAATATCATCATAACATGCTTTGCTGCACCATTTGAGTGCATTTAAAAAGTAGCATAACTAGATGAAGTCAGTAAGTCAGTTTTATTTTTTGAAATAAATTAAGAAACATATTAATAAAGGGTGCATTAAATGGATTAATAGTAATAATAAAGATTTTACAATGGTAATTGGTACAATGGTTTTGAAAATGTAAAACAGCAGGCACACAAAAAAAATTCTGCTTAACTTTTCCTTTTAGCCTTTTCCTTAACGGCATGTAGCTATATGGTATGAAGCTCAAAATGTTATATGTTGAACATATCTATTTAGTTTAACATGTCTTTGCTTATCTGTACTATCGCATTCATTCATCAGCCATAATCAGTGAAGTTACACTAGAGGCCATTCCCACACACACAGAAATCACACAGCGCACCAGGGCCAAAGCAACCAGAAAGCCTGTGTCATTCAATCCCGCTCATTCCCCTGATGAAGGCAGCCCGCAGCTCTAGAGAAGATGATTGGAGGAATGATGAATAGCATCACTCGGCTCCTCCTACCCGTGACTGGACTGTCAAACAGTTACGTTTATGACCTTTTCTCATTTCATCACACCATGTATAGTTTAAGATCTCTCTATGATCATTTAGCCTTCCCTTATTGCAAACAAAGGAACCAAAGCAAATTGAATGCACAAAAGCTCCTGAAAGGGATTTTGCTCATGCAGATGTGCATCCCCAATAGAGGGTCAACTGAGTGGGCGGAGACAGAATTTCCAGAATAGCATGAGCACTCCTACACAGCACCTGCCAACCATCAGGTAGAACGATGCAAAAGCAGGAAAGAGAAAGCAAGCCATAGAGAAGAGAGAAGGCGAGAAATGAGATGTGGAACAGACTGTTCTGTTGCACTCTGATCACTGCCGTCACATTCAACCTGCTTTCAGAGCTGAATCAGAATGAGGATGATTCAAGTGGTATTCCACCCGGGCCGTCTCCCAATCCAATATTAATAATGCCCCTGAGACCCTCATTATGTTCCCTCCTGTCTGAGCGGCAGAGGAGAGTTTTGTCCTCTGATACTGGCAGAGGTTGTCTAGATGTCGCAAAAAAAGAAAAAAGATCTGCAGTTTCGCCTGCGTGTCCTGCATTTGAGAAGTTCAAAATGAGAATCGGCTTGCCAGTACATTAGTTCTAAATAAGATCATTATTCTTCTAAACAAATGGCCTCTGTCATTGTTTAAATGGACAGTGCACCCAACAAAAAATGAAAGTTTTGTCATCATTTACTCACCCTTATGTCATCCATATGACTTTCTTTTTCTGTGATACTCAGAAAGATATATGTATAGCTGGTTAAGCTGCAGGTTTCTAATTTAAGTGAACAAATGCAAATGTAATCACATGGCTTCAAAAGACATGGAACATCTGGAAACCTTAGGCGATTTTGTTTCTGAAAGTCAAGAGGTTTTAAAATCTAAATAAAGATGGTCTTTTAAAGATGGTTGCATTTATTTGATCAAAAATATAGTACAAACAGTGTGTAATAATTCTGTGAAATATTATTAGCATTTAGTTGCTTTCTGTAGTAATATTAAAATGTAAATCATACCTACAAAGCTGAATTTTCATTCAGTTATTACTGCATTTCTCAGTGTTATATGAGCCTAGAACTTTTATAAGTTTTATACCGTTACATTGTTCAATTAGATGAATCCTTGCTATCTAGCTAGCTACCTAATGAACGTTTGCGAACTCCCAGTAATAACTTTTTTCGTTTTATCAACTGTCATCATTTACTCACTTTGGCTCTCCCTCTAATGTCACAGCTGAATATACCAAGCTGGAAATATGACACCTCAAAACTGTAATGATCATCTAACAAGGCAATGAGAAAAAAGCCATTGAATGAAACAGCTCTTCTCTTACAGGATGCTTTGGCAGTGTAATACTGCTCCTTCAGGATGTTTTTTTTTTTGTCTCTTACTGTTCATCACATCACTGGTGTTTATAGGATAAGTGGATCACAGCATTGAAGTGTTATAGAGAGTGGGCATGCCAAAGAAAATATGGTTGGACTTTTCCTTTGGTGAGTGTAGAGCTGAACAGGGCTGATTGTTTTGGGGCGAGTGGCCTGTGTGAGCGAACTGAAGCATGCAGTAGTGTCGTAATACTGCGTAATGCCACTCTGGACCTGGGTCATTAGCTGGGCAGATCCATGCCAGGCTGGTAATCCTTATCTGATCAGTTTATGAGCGTAATCCGTGTCTACAGCAGCGCCAGGCTCCGGCTAAGACCCACGGCTTGTCTGTCTATATCACACATGCATAAATATATGACCTTTTAAAACTGAAAAGTGTCACGTGTGGCCATTTTGATCACGCGATTTACGAACACTAGCCACACTGGTTCGGTCGACCTGGATGAGACCTCGCACACGCTTGCTTACAAAGAGCAGATTTGTGAGCGTGAACAAGCAAGAGGTGAGAAAAATGCAGGAGTATTTTTCACCCCTCCTGCTGAGACGGCACTGGTTATCTCTTCAAACACACACTTTGGCCGCATGCGAGTGGAAAACGCGGGAAGTCCATTCATTAGCAGCAGCCCCCCATGGCCCGGAAAATATTCACAGCCACTCATTCAGGAGAATGATCTGTCTTCTTGGGAAAGTTGCTGTCACAGAGATTGGGAATGATAAGTGTTGGGTATGCGAGGAATATACAGTAACTGCGCCTCCTTTGTCACTGTACTTTGCTGCGCTGTTTCTGTGCTCTCGCTGTGCTGTGCCCTCACATCCATTGTTAGCGTAATGAAGATTAATAACGCAGATTACCTGTAGTTCTGCTGAAGTACACTTGGGTCTGAGTCACTACGTTAATGGCGGCCCACCTTATACAAGCTTGCGTTCTATCATGGCAATGTTTGTTCATGTGTACATGCATGCACTGCAATGTCACACTGATTCATATTTGCTTCCACTCACTATAGGGACACATTCTAATCTGCAGTGGCACTATAATGGCTCCGTGGGTGTCCAGAACAAGACCTTAACAAGCTGTCATCTTTCAGTGAGAGGTGCGATAACAGAAAGTGCATTGTGCTTTGCTTTTGTGTTGCTAAAAAAAAAAATAGTAGAAACTTCGCCCTAATTATCTGGCTTGACACGTTTTGCTTTGTGATTGAGGATGGAAATAAGAAGCAATAAATTGAAAATGTGCAGTGGTCATTAAAAGTATTTGAAGATTTGAGCCTAGTTTAAAAGTTTATGAATTGTGTTAGATAACAAGATGTCCAAATAAGTGGCATCTGCGAACAAAAGATGCCAGACTTCGCAGAAGTATCCACATTTCTTACTAAAAACAACTTTTAATCAGCTGGTTTCATTGTCATTTATGATTTTTTCAGTCGGTTTGGCTAAGGATTTAGTTCGTAATCCACCAATCCTGACAACTAAGCTTTGACTCTCAAAAGAAAAGGCCCATTTTTCTGTGTTAATATGAAGGAATTTTGTGTGTTGATGTTTCACTGGTGTTTTATCTGTGTTTATAATATGCAGCACACAAGGAAATGCCTGTGAACTTAACAGAAAAAGTACTGGTAGTTTTCTGACCGGACATCGTCCATTTCTCTACAGATTCTTTTCTAGCAGTGTGCATTTTATCCTTTTTTTTGCCTGTGTCTATTATATTATCATTTTAAATGACAAACTGTTTTAACATTTTAACATCAAAATGTTTTTCTTAGTGTGTTTGTGCTATTTATTTTAATAAATGCCCCTTGGTTTTTTTATCTAATGACATCCATATGTTTTTAAGTATGCCTTTAAGGTGTTGAAACATTGTAAGTTCATTAAGAACAAAATAGATCTGCTGAAATTAGAAATAAATGCAAATGCACTGAAAACCACTTTGCAATATAAGAGAATAAATTGTCAATGGATAACTCGGCTACCATCTTTAAAATTCTCAATAAACAGAACTCTATAAAATAATTTTTTTGCAGTGACAGTGTAAACCTCCATTACTATCATTAGCTTTATTTTAAGTATTTCATCTAATGGATATACAATACTGTTGAGAAACGTGGTTAGTATTACTTTTAAAAGATGCATTAAATTGATCAAATGTGACATTAATAATGCTACGAAAAATAATAAAATGCTGTTCTTTTCTTTTCTATTCATCAGCGTATCTTGACAAAATGCTATCCACAAAAGTATTAAGCAGCACAATTTTTTTTAGCAATGATAATAATTTCAGAACTCCTAAATCAGCAAAGAATGATTTCTGAAGGATCACGTGATGCTGTGGAGCAATTTGCATTCATATTAAAATTGAAAACTGTTGTTTTATACTGTAATATAACTTTTCAATAATACTTAAAAAAATCTTACTGACCCCTCTCTTACTGATCTCTTCTGTTCCTCAGGAAGTTATAATGCATCAGATTGAGCCAAGCTCTACAATATATGTAAGTCTTTTTGTAGGTGCGATCCTCTGGATTGGTCTATAGTGTGTGTATACTTGTGTGGGTGCGAGACTAGATGTTAAATATCTGAAGCATTGCTAATATTGCTCAGGACAGTCCAGTGAGTGCGTTTCCCCTCTCTCATCAGTTTGGAGCACTCCAGGGACAGATTACACTAACACTCTTGCCCACCTGCATGCTGTAAATCTATTCCTCCCTAGCAAATCATCTTCTGCACTGACCACTGAGATTTACATCCTTGCCTGCCTACACACAGTCTATGAGATGGCAGTGCAAGACGGGCTCTGAGAGGCGGCACCTGCTTGATAGATACAACCGTGTAGGTTGAGGGATAAGTGTTATTTACTGTTGCAGCTAATTGCTTTTGTCATAGTCTGAGCGTGAGACCCGCATGAGCTTGAACTGAGAACAGAAGGAACAGAGACGTCTCACAATCCTCTTCTAATTAAGACTTATCATAGACCCACACCTAATTTCGCAAATGAGCTGACTGCAATAAACAATGTAAGTGTATGTTCTGCTGTTTAAGTGTGATGTTTATCCAGCGATCGTTTTGCCTGTTCAGAAACTGTAGGATTTATTTTGTGACACATGCAGAAAGGCAAATGGGTTCAATTCTGCTGGCAGTTTATTAGCTGAACCTAATCGAATGATATTGCTATTCCAAAGAATTTGACCTCGGTGTACAATATCTGTGCAACTGAGAGCTAAAATGAATCACAAATTACAACTGACTGACTACGATGTGGAATTTTGTGGTGAAAATGACAGACGGATGCAATGCAAAAGAAGCTATTAGGAAGTATTTTACATGGACATGTTCACCAGGCCCCACTTGGATGGTTCTCATGAAGCACTTTTGGATCCAAGAGATTCCTACACAGAAAGGTTGTACGCCTTGAGCCTTTCGGATCATTTGACAGATGAACCTTAAGGGTAAACTGACAGACAAAATTAAAAAGCAGATGTTGAGGACATGCTCGCAGATGTGGTCAAAGTCACTCGTCTTGCCTTAGTCAACATATGGCTATGAGAACTCATGCTGTCAGAATGATGATCAAGAACAACATCTAGTCTCCCCTGTCAATATGCCTTGTAATTTAACTCATTTGACTGATTTTTTTTCCTCAATAGATCTTCCTGCGCTTTAGAAGCAGCAGAGGATGTGTACAGATAGCATATGGCAGTGTGCCTCAGAGACCCATGCAGGCTATCTTCTGTGCCTCTTCTGAGCCCTGGTGAGGATGAGGATTTGTTATGCTCTGTGACCTCACAAGGTGACATTGCTAGGCCAAAGTCAGCAGTCAGTGCAGCTACTGAAGCATGACAGGAAATCAACAGTCTGTGTATGTTGACCTGACTTGCAGAGAGCATTTCTAAACATGGGGCATGTGTGTAGCGATATCTTTTCCAGGTGTTACTTAGTGGAAGTCCCAGTAGTGCACACATGCATTTATCTGCTTTTACCTCCATAACGTTCCCCTGTGGGAAAATCCATCTTAAAGGGATAGTTAACCCTAAAATGTAACTTGTCATAATTTTCAAAATATATTTTTTTACAGTGATGCCCTAGCCTCTTTTTTTCTGGTTCCACTCTAGAACCTTTAAAATTACTTTTCACGGGTTTTGGGTTAACCCAAAAAATGCTGGTAGCCCAGATAGATGGTTTCTAGCTGGCCTAAGCTGGTCATTCACTGGTCCCAGTTGGTCATGAGCTGCAGCAAGAATACATTTAACAAGTTAATAAAAATAGCAAGTGTTCAAAGCGGTTTTTAGAACATGACCATCAATCTTAGACCAATAAGAAACCAGTTAACAACTTCTGTCGTATTATAACTCCTCATACTATAAGAGACAGCGGTGTGTCAAAGTAGACCCTGTTTAACATCTTTACGCGTCGGTTTTAGTATTGTGCGCCGCTGTCGCTGTCCGTGGTTCTGAAGGCGGAGCTGTTAAACCATCACGAGAGCAGGCAGCAGGCCTAACATGCGTTTCCGTAACAACCGACAGGAACACGTGTGCACATGCTGAGATGGACCCTCTAATGCAAATGGGGGACCGCTAAACGTCATCGGGTGGATAAACGAGAACATGATGAGAGTCGCCTTACCTTCCAAGCAACATGTCCTCCACAGTCCCGAGTGGGTCATCACCTCTTCGTTCTTCTTGCTGGTCTCGTTCTCGTTGTTGCTCTTGATCTTACACACGCCGCGCGAGTACAGCCAGTAGTCCGTGCCCACCGCGATGGTCATGAGACTGAAGGCGGCGAACGCGCCCACCGTGGTCAATAACATCTGAACTCCGCGGTCAAACACACCCATGTTTCCGCATTCCATGAAAGGGGGACCCCCTTTCCTCTTGATGTATAGGAAATAAATATTTGAAAATTTACGGGACCAAACCAAATTAAAAAAATGGGATATATTTGAGCGAAAGGAGGGGGAAGGGGGAGGATGCGGTAGGAACCTTATGGTTGCGTTTGGGTGAGAACCGATTAAGGAAGAAATAGGTGAGCCTTATTGGCTTTTTCGTTTGTTTTTGGAACGGTACGCTTTCCGCACTGTTCCAACAAAGAGCAATTTACCGTCCTAAATCGTTTGCCCTTGTCTTTTTTTCTAAACGAGGTAAGATATGCAGCAGCTAGTGCTACAGCTTAAACTTACACGAACATTCACGATGCAAAGCCACTAATCAAAGATAATAATTAATTGCCGAGGCCTTTAATAATGGCCTGAGCATGTCATTCAAACGCCACAGCAATTAAGCCAATGCTGAACAACGCTTGGTTTTAATTAAGACAATTTAGGCGCGTAGATTTGATGTGTTAGGAATTGAGGATAAATACTGGTTTAGGAAGAATGTGGAATTCGGACTGGCGTTGACGGAGCAATGGAAGGCTTTGTGTCGGATCGGTATATATCTAAACAATTCGATGTGTTACAACAACTGTTGACCTACGTAGCTGCTTAACAAACACGCTGTCCTCTCTTAATATAGCTAAGCGAATCCTAGTCTATACTAATCGAGAGGGAAAGACGCAGAGAGGAAGAAGAAAAAAGCCCCAGAAAGGACAGGGAAAGCTCTATTCAAGTGCAGGAGCAGAAAAAAAAATACAGGATAGATGAATGGATGGCCAGGATAGTCCAGTTCAAAACCAACAAAAAGAATGTCCAGGTGAATCTAAATCTGCCGCTCTCGCGTCAATTCGACAAATCAAGTCAACGATGGAATGACAGAATTCATCGAGAACGAAACATAAATGAGCAAAATGGAATAATAAAATAAAGCACTACTATATATCCTTTTTCCTAAAATTCTGATCCCCAGTTTCCATATGTATCTCCTAGCTCTTTGAAGCTCTCTTCCGAAAATGGCAATCTGCTGTTGAATATGGTGCCGTCGAAGATCCGGTTAGAGCAGGGAGCATCCAGCAGAACGAGCCGACCATTACTAGTCATAGAGCCGGCTAGAAGAGACCGAGAAGGCGGAGGCGCCGGAACTGCTGTGGTCTACACCCGCCACTGATGCTCGCTTATCCAAATCCGCGCTGGCTTTCTCGCACCCAGAACCGTCCCGCTTGCAGAGCCCTTGCGCCATGTAAAAGACAAAAAGACCTGAGAATGAGGAACGTGGTGTGCTGGGAAAGGAGGATACGGGTCTGCTTCTGTCCCCTTTGCTTGTGTGCTAGTGAAGATTTGGGAGAGGGATGTAGGCAGGCGTGCTGTGGCTCAGAAAGAGGGAGGGAGAGAGAGAGCGCGAGAACGAGAGAGGGGGAGCGAGAGAGAAAATTATACAACAGAGAAGGGATGTGCGGCGACAGAAAAGGGTGCAGTTAAAACTCTTATTTAGACGGAGCGAAACCTACGGTTATGAACTCGCGTTCTCGAACGAATATAGAGGATTTGAAACGATGCACATGCTGGGTTGCAGCTGACTACATGTAATGTGGATTATGTAATCGTTTTCTTTTCTTCTTTTTTATTATTATTATTTTATTTTTATTTTTTGCAAAAATCAAGATCCTTTTATTAGTATAATAGCCCACGCTGCATTTTATGCATGAAATCTACGTTTGTAAATGATAGGCTATTAAATAAATAAATAAATAACACAAAAATATAGAGTGATGACAGGACTTCTATTTTGTATGATTCTAATCTTTACGAAAAGCGTTCGATAGCCGTACTGTTGCCATGGTTACCAGCTCAGACTATCGCAAAATCTGTTCGCGAGCATCAGCATATTGCAATTTAAAATGTTTGCACTTAATTTTTGAAACCTTTATGATAATAAATTGACATATTTAATTACATAAATGTATAGTTTAAAGACTGTCGTCCTAGTTTACCCAGCATTTGAATGCAATCATTATTATACTCCAATAATACATACATAATTATATTGTTCTCCAGCAATACAATTTTTATTGGCTTATTTGCTATTCATAATGATTGTATGTTCTTAATGTATCATTCTTATTCATCGTCCCATTTCCCACTTCATAAAGCCAACATATCTCTCACATAACGCAATAATACATAATGCAAAATATCAGAAAAGCTTGTAAAAACAAAAGTGAGAAAAAGGCTTTTTGCCTATGTGCATCGAGTTCTGTGCAAAGGAATGCAAAGCCGCATAATATAGCACCTTACCATGCTAGAGCCTCCTTTAGAGCCCTTTTAAGTTTCATGCATACAGCAACCGACTCTACCGCCCCCTTCTCCTGACCAAAGGACATGCTTAAAATTCTAGTCTGGTACAGTGCTGGACCACTCCGGATTCAAAGCGCAGACGACAGATGAGGAGAGCACACTGACAGATATGGAGAGGAAGGGGACGGGAATATATAGGGTAGTAGATTTAGTGAAGCAGGGAATTGGGAAGTGTGATTTCAGATTTGCAGAAAAAAAAAATTATAGCATATAGGACATTTGTCTGTGTTCATAAGCACGAATACATCTAAAGCTATGGTTATCAGTGGATGCAGAAGGATGGGTGTAAATGTAACGCATGCCGATACCTTAGTAAACATAATATGCACAAACTAATGTCAGGGGCAAATATGATAGCGCATGAGAAAGTGGTGCAGACTGGCTGGTCTCCATCATTAGTCGCTGTGTGTTTGCCCACTCTGTTCCTGCACACTAATCCAGCCTCTATTAGCTGTGTCATGATCACTGGAATGAACAATGAGCAAACAGGAGTTCTGGCTTTGGCCACTGAGCCTGACTGTGTGATCTACTGTGAACCAGCAGGGAATGATTAAATGGACATAAGCGAATGGGTATTTTAGAGACACGAGTATGTCATTAATGCTGTGTGTAGCATCAACGTATGGTATAAAATCCCAGCCATGTTAGTGTTGCAGAAATTTGCCTGAAGTGCACCTATCGTAGGCAACAGAGCATATTTACTGTGAAATATTACCTGAGCCACCGCTGTGCCTATTATCAGTTTACGGCTAACATTTTGAGGTGCATGGAGTTTATTATCAGAGGCTTTAAAGCGATACTGAAATTCAGAGCGGCTCCGTTATCCCTGAGCAGTAGGAGGGGGGCCGTCATGTGGTTTTGGAGTTGCTGCTAAAACGGCTCTCTGATGGTGTGGCCCTTGCTGGTTTTGGGCTTCACTGGCACATGGAAAACTCTGGAATTCATTCCCTATGATTGAGGTCTGTGTTCACGGTACATACTTCCCACGTGGACCTTTAATGTCAGCTAAACATTAGCCTGCAAAAGACCAGCGCTAATCAACTGCTTGTTAAAACACCCCTTGAGCATTGGCTTAAGCAATGCTTAAAGTGAATTGTGCTCTGCAGAAGAGAGAGAGGGAGCGAGAATGAGTTGTAGAAACGCAAAGGATAAGGTAGCTCTTTGAACTGCTTCCTTTTTTGTGGTTTCGTTAATTGGATGTGATTATGTGGAGTCACTTGGTAAAACTCGCCTGGGGGCACACTCTGTCTTAGGGGTAGACACTATTTCCCTCCTCTGAAGGTCCCGTAGATAATTGATACACTGGTTTCAATACCTCTTGCCTTTGTGTTGCCATGTGTATTTGTTCTAACACAGGGGTGTAGATCTAGCTTTTTGAGGTCTGAATAAATCAATCAGGAACTAGTCTTAGTATCAGCTTATCATTTTTGGTATGCAACATGGATTATTTGGTTAAAAACGCAGGTTTAAAACAGTAATGTTAACTATTTTATTACATGTAGTTTTTATTTCTTTAATAAAAAAATGTAAAACATACAAAAAAAGGAAGGTTTACACAGCAAAAATGCTTTTCAAGACTAGATTTTTTTTTCTTGTTTCCAACCAAAATATCTAAATCTTAAATCAAGAATGATTTTCTAGACAAGAAAAAAATATTGCCTTATTTTTAGGAAAGACTAGTCAAAATTAAATGAGTTTATATGCTTGAAACAAGCAAAACAATCTGTCAAAGGGTAAGCAAAATAATCTTGTTTCCTGTTTGAAATAATATTATTTCCTTGTGTTGTGTAACGTTTGCTGCTATTGCAAGCTCTACTGCTCTATTAAGCACCATTCATCGGAAACTTGACAACAGTTGGAAACAACCAAACATTTAAGGCAGTACTTTAAGTGCAGGGCACCATCAACAGGCTATGTTTGGCACCTACTGTATAGCTTGTTGCCTTACACATTGACACCAGCTACTGAGGATGCAGCTGGTGAGTATGTCTGACAGCAATGCCCTGAAGCAGTTTCTTATGTATTTGCACTGAGATATAATGCTTTATTCAATTCCTTTTCTCAGTAAACAAATACAAATCGTATGCTAAAAAAGGCATTGCGGAAAAATCACTTTTCTTGTCATTGGAATCCTGAGGATTGTAAAGTGGTGATACACTGCTCGGGATGAGGAAGCTATTGTATTGCCTGAGGGGAGACACTGACATACAGCACAATATATGACTGCATCTGACAGCCTCACGCTTCTGACTTACCATCTGCCTTCACCAGTTCGGCTCCTATTTTGGTGCTTGTACCCAGACACACAAATACACATTGGACCTTAGCAATCTTCCCTCTAGCGAACTATTTTGCTGTAACTACTTCCCCTGACGTCAGTACAGTGGACTAGAATGCCCTCTTTTTTATCTTATGTGGGGCAGAATTTAGCTGGATGAACAGGCGGAGCTATTTGCCTGTCAACCCAAACTTTTAATAGAAAAATCCTTGCCGTTTGTTTTTCAGAAGAAAAAAAAAATCCTGTGCATGATGTAATCTCCTTCTCTCTCTCTCTCTCTCTTCCATATTCTCTCGATTCTCCCACCAACCCCTCTTTCCTGCTCCCGTTACCTTATGTGTGAATCTCCATCCTGTTCTTAGGCTAGGGAGAACAGAGCTGAGGGAGAATCAATATGTTTTCAATTTGCAGCAGCGACTTGCTCCCTCGCATTCTAATTACAGCTTCTGCTCTTTCTAAGTCTCTCGGCAAGAGAATGAGGGAGAGAGACGCCACACTGCCACCACCGTTCACAGCATCTCTGAAACATCCAGCGGCTGGAGTCGCTTTCAACTGTCATAACGTCATGCTGAATATGAGGTCATAACTGCATTATGTAATTATTACTAAAGCCAATCAGAATGGAAAAACTGCAAGACTGTAGAGCACTATCTATCTATCTATCTATCTATCTATCTATCTATCTATCTATCTATCTAATAACACAGCACCCATTCAGTATACCTTCAAATATCTCAGCAAACACCTAACAACACTCTGGCAACCAAAAAACAAATAAAAAACCCATCAGCATACATGTAACAATAACTCAGAACACCCTAGAACTATGATGGTAAATGTTGTTTTGGCAACCAAACCATTTTTATTCAGATTTTGTCACACTTCAGAAACAGACCACAGTACCAAATTCAAAGAACTATATACAAACAGATGCCATGAGACTGTCCACATGTACAGAGAAAAGAAAAACAAGATGATGAAAGCTAGAAGAAATAAGATAACCCACTAAAGGGAGTTGATGGTTTTATCCATAACTTTAAAACTCGGTACTTGCGGCTGATCTTTTTTTGATGAGCCTTCATTTGAAGAGTGGATTCATCTAACAATAAAAAAGTAGGATCTCGAGGTATATCTAAAAAAAAAAAGGTATTCCAAAAGAACAGAACATACTGTACAAATTTCCAAAAAATAACCACCACTGGGCATTCCCAAAACATGTGCAGGTAGGAGCCTACTGAAGACTTACTACATAAATGACAGTAAGGGTCAGATCTGATTTTCTTCTTGAATAATACACTGGGGGTTTTATAGGCCCTATTGATACACTTGTAGTGTATCAACTGATGTGCAAGATTCTTAGCAGTAGTAAAACAACTGGCCCATACCACGTCCCAATCAGGCTGAGAAAGACTGTCCTTTTCTTAGGAGTGGATTGCTGGAATATATGTATACTGCAATAAAAGGATTGAATTGTAAATCTTAGAAACTAAACCACTAGAGGAGGCATTAATGATCAACCATTCCCACATGGGATGTGAAAGCACTTTGGTGGCCCAGGGGACACCATAGGCCTTTAAAGCTGACCTCAATCTCAAATATAAAAAGAAAGAAAATCCAGGTAAGGAAAATTCCTCCCTTAATTCTTGAAATGATTTACAGTCTTTCTCACAACAGTATTTAAATTTGCACAACACTTAATGCATTTCTCAAAACTATTAGTGCAAACTGCAAAACCTCGTTGATAACTTGCAAAAGCGTGTCACTTGCTCAAAATAGATAGTTCATTCCTCAAAAGCAAGTATTCATGTCAGTGAAAGTGTCAGTGTCGTCAAAATGAAAAGTCCTGACACCATTGTTTATGAACAGGATAGTCAAATTGCTTTGTCATGTTTTCATTATGACAGTTTACTCTGTACATTTTTTACAATGCAAAAAAGTCAGATTTTGGTGACACTTCCTGAAAATGCTCAAGACAGCACTATATAGTATTTGCACAGCCAT
>JAUMHR010000045.1:11307857-11318344 GCA_032361145.1 Enteromius fasciolatus
TAAAACCCAGGATTGGTGCAAACTAAACTTAAACTTACCTGGCTAGCCAGCTAATCCGGCTTCATGGTACAGGCCCCAGGTCTCATTCTGCATGTGCTACAACAACTTGGTTTTGTTGACAGAGGGACTGTGTAAGACTGGCCAGCAGATGTGTCTCCTATTATGGCTCATTGTGAAAAGGAGAATCAGATAACAACAATCACAAGATTTTTGATTTTCTTAATTTAAAAAAAAAAATGCCCTAACTTCTTTGGAATTGGGGTTTTAATAATTTCCATAAACGTATATGATGTATTTGGCATCACTCTCAGGATCTCAGGACAGCAGTGGAGAAAATCTGCAAGTTCTTGAAGAAAAATCTAGATGATGATGCTATCGCACATATTGTGGAGAAGGCAACTTTCAAAAACATGAAGAAGGACCAGAGGGCAAACTATGAATTCCTTCCTGGAGATCGACTGCTTAAGCCCCAATTCATGCGCAAAGGTCAGTGTTCAAAGATTACAATCTTGGAAGATGCAGACAGGTTGTATCCGTCACTTATTCTATTCTTGTAATTGGTTTGCTGTTCCAGGCACAATAGGAGATTGGAAAAACACATTCACTGTGGCACAAAATGAAATGTTTGATCATATCTTCAAAGAAAGAATAAAAGACTTACCACTCAACTTCATCTGGGACTTGGACACCGATGCAAACTGAAAACATTCACAAATAAAAGAAGCAACATTTCTTGCCACTAGACATTAAACCGTTTTTTAAAAAGCTGTTCTCCAACCCCCACAATAACTGGACCACTGTACACCCCATAATCTCCTATATAAGCTTTACATATCAAGTATGACATTTAAAAAAAACGGTGGTAAAAAAACAACTTTAGTTTTGTTTTTACGTTCAATTGATTTCATGCAGACTAATATATGACCCTGGATCATAAAACCAGTCATAAAGGTTAATTTAAGAGATTTATACATTATAAATAACAATACACACACTTATTTTGTGGTTTATGTGTAGTTTGTTAGGATAGAGAAATATTTGAAAATCTGGAATATGAAGATGCAATTAAATAAAGAAATTGAGAATATCGGCTTTAAAGTTGTCCAAATGTAATGATGCTGAAAATTCAGCTTTGAAATCAGGAATAAATTATATATTCAAATAGCATTTTTATTTTAAATTGTAATATTCCATAATATTGTTGTGTGTGTTAGTGATGAAATAAATGCAGCCTTAGTGGGAACTCAAATGTCAGACCATGATATGCATGCATTTCATAGACACTTAAATGTTTTTAGTTTTGTTTTTGATCAAATAAATGCAGCCCAGGGACCAGCATCATGAAGCCGGTTTAGTTTGTGCCAACTCTGGGTTTTAGGTACCATGAAATTGGTTTGGCTTTTAGCAGCTTACACTCCACAGCTAACCTGCTCTGGGGATAGTTATGGTTTGTTTTAGGGATGTCAAACCGAAAGTCGACCAATTATTTAAGCAAAGCATCATCTCTAATGCAATAAAGCCACTCCTCCAGTTTCTCTTACTCCAAATTAAAGGACGCTATTCTTTTTTTTTTTTTTTTAAAGAAAATCATCCGTTTTTAATTATTTAATATTATTTACATCTTCCTTGAACATATATGGGATAATGTGTTCATTAAGTTCTTTGTTTAATTTTGCTGTGCGAAGTGTTAATCTACATATTGTTCAATCTCAATCTTTGGTAGTGAAAGGCACTAGGTGTGCGGCGCCACAAGAAATCGGCTGCCGCCTTACAAAACAATGCATTCTGGTAAGATCATTTGTCCGACTTTGATCGGCGCTGCAGCCGCCTTTCGATCACATGTGCCATCAAAGTACCGTGAGAGCAAAACGAGAGCAGTCGCACAGGTCTCAAAATCGGCTGCGAAAGCCTTGATGACGACACACTTTATTCTCATTGGTCAGATTATGTGACCACAAGCACGTGTTCTGCCTGTTTTTTTTTCTTAGTAAAGTTCCTGTATGGATTTTTCTTGTAAATTATAATACATAATTGTAGAAAACAGATTTATTGCAATTTTCTTTTTCATCATTTGAAGGGCTTTTGTATACAAAACCAACTCATTATGTAACGCATAAAAGGCTGGTTTCATTTTTAGGTATCTACATTTATGTAGCCTATATAAAATTTTCCCATCATAAGGATGCTATTAACCAAGACAGAAACCTATAAGTGTCCGACCTGACGGCCGTCTCTTTACTCCTCCCCCGACTGCAAGGGGCTGCTCTCGTCAGCTGGTGGTAGGCTAGTGTAGTGCTTCTCGAACACACCTACTGACTCTCGCAAGAAGAGAATCAGAGTTTAAAAGCATGTGATTGGCTGCTCATGTGCACATGCTCTAATAACTCCAGATGAAGCCTGAGTAGACAGGAAGTTGACCAGCAGCTTCATGGTACCATGGTATCGTGGTTTGGTTTTGTAAACTAATCCTGTAACCCTAGATTTTGCTCAGCCACCATCATGGTACAAGCCCCAGGTGAGAACATGCATTTGAAAGACACATTTCATCATGTTTGTTCCCTTTAAATCAAACCCATAGTTTTAGCATTTCTAGCACAATATTTTAACAATTGAGATTTATCAGCATCAATTCTAAAAATAAGGAGCATTTATATCGCCTTCAAGCTTCAGAACCTAATATATAAAACAGTAAAGGCAGAACCTGAAAGTACTCATTACTAAACAGAGACATCACCACAGTGCATGAATAATCAATTATCTTTATTCAGCTCTGACAGCATTGAAACACATCATACCAGCAGCTGTGGTAGTTAATGACTCCTTAATTGTCTTCATCTGTTGGGGAAAATAAAAAGTGCATCAGAAACAGAGGTAACCAACTAAAATAAAAAATATGGAAAAAGGCACCGAAGTGAGAAACAATCCATTATCCTTACCCTCTTCATCTTCTTCTTCGTCCTCATCATCCTCCTCTTCATCTTCATCTGAGCTGAAGGTTCCATCAGGCAGGCTGTAAACCCTAATTACTTGCTGTAAGCGACACAAAAAAAAGCTATGAATTAATAATAATCTTAATTGCAGAAAAACACTTTAAAGTTGCCAAGGTACCACAGTTTATTTCCTTTCAACTCAGCTATATTCATAATAAAGAATATATGCAAAACCCATCAGAACAAGACAAAATTACTCATTTGGAGTTTCCTGCTTTGTTGCAGTATATAAAATATCTCAATCCTGCAATGCAACAGACTTGAAACCCAGCATAGCTTCCTTCTTACCTTATTGGGGTCTTTAAGGATGAGGTATTTGCCCTCCTCCAGCTTGCGACAGATGTCGATCACGCAGCGCAGGATGCCCCAGGCATTCTCCATGCTCAGGTTAATTTGGCTGGCAAACTCGTTGGGTTTAAACTGCTGTGTCCCCAAGACAACATGCCTAGATGAGTCCTTGACATGATAACGGGAGACGTATCTAAGAGAAAAGGATGTGCCGTGAAAAATCAGCAAATGACAAAAAAAACTGACAACATGTATAAAGTTTGTTTTTTGCTGCTCACCCTAATTTGAGGTACTCCGATCCAGCGAGAATGGCACAGCAGGTCCAACGGGCCAATTTGTAACTGTTGTTCTTCAGCTCAGTGGCCAGAACAGCTCCTCTCTGGGAATCCAGTTTCTGTCTCCAGTCCACTCCATTACAGTACTGTAAAGAGCACAGAATTATATCACCTGTATCTCTGAATCAGCCAAAATACAATCCTTTTCTCTTTCTGTGTCTTACTCTGGAATCCCACTCGTTCAGGGTCTTGACATTGATAAAAGAGACTTCTCCGTTTGCACCAGTCATCACTCCATCATGCTCACAGCGCACCATGAGGTCAATGTCTTCCCCCAGCTTCCACCTCCGGTACCTGAGAATCAGTCAGATAAGGTTACCATTTTGAATTTTACTTATAATACATGTAAATATATAATCCCTTATAATGTATGTCATCACTATTTTATATACGTGTACGTATGCATATATAAAATTTTAGTCTCAAACACCACGTTTAACAAGTCACATATGGAAATAAAAAAATAAAACTAAACAAAAAAAAGGCACACAATAAATAAGGGAAATTTAAAAACAAACAAAAAGACAAACATTTCAGCCTGTCTAAACAAATTTCACGGTAAGTGTTACAAAAATAATATCTACAAAGCTCAGCACAAACCTGTAAGCAACAGATGCCACCTCACTCTTCTCCATGTCCTCCTCAACAAACGGGTTAGTATTGGGGAACTTGTACCTCTCTCCTCCCTGACACCAAAGCAACAAAAACATTTAAACATATCTTTGTCCGTGTTAATAGCCGGTTAACTGTGGAAACAAGAGCGCACCATTCTGAGACACTGCTGGCTGAAGTTGTGGTTGATGTAGGTGGCCTCCATGGCCAGGTTTCGGGGGGAGTTGAGGGAACTGCCCTCATCCTGAGGTGGCTCATTCGCAGTCTCACTCACAGTAAGCAGGTCTATAAAGGGAGAAAAGTTTAAGCCTTAAAGCTGCACAGATATTACTTTATGCATCAAAACCAAAATTGGATTATCAGGGCTAGACAGTAGTTTTACAGTAGTTTTCAATTACACAACTATATGAATATAAAAAAAGCATTTTTATCTCTGCCATAAATGGTGCTAAAAATTAAAAATTGACTTGAAGTCAGAGACAAATGCGTTTCAGTAAATGTTAATAAGGGTTAGAGTTAATAAACAAAACCTCATCTGTTAACCACATTGGCACCTTTACTTTGGTGACATTTAAACTGCCGAATTTGCTCATCAGAGTGATCAAAACTAGGGATGGGTATCGTTAAGGTTTTACCGGTATTACTACTTTTATCGATACCACTTATCAATCCGGTACTTTAACGGTACTTTTTGTTGTGTTTTTAATATTTAAAAACAATATAATAATGAAACTAACTGAGAACAGAATTAACAACACTTTTTAAATTTTTTTTTAATGTAAGATAATAATATGTAGCCTAACAAACACCAAATATTACACAAACATACTTGTAAACAAATAAATGAACAAAACTATTTTCCTGAAAAGAATGCAGGTAGGCTGCAAGAGGACTAACCATTTTTAACCATTTAACTGCAGCTTTAACCAAAAAAGTTGCTAAATGCATCTAAACAATCAGCTGTGGTTAACGTTTGTTTTATTTGAACACATTCACATAAATTACTGTGTTTGGGATTAAAAGTTTGGAACCGCTTGCTTTACAGTACTGCATTTTCTTATTTATTTAGAAATAAAGTCATTTTTACTATAACTACTGCAGAAAATAGCTACTGTTGTGCGTGCGCAAGCTCGGTGTACAGCAGATGCGCGCGAGATTGACAATATCAAGTGCCGGCAAATGTCTTTTATATTATTGCAAATTAGAACAGGTTAAAATATGGTATAATATAACGATTATTTAGCAACAGGATTTTTTTCTGCAGTACCGAGAGCAGAACCGTTAACGTCAGAGCTTATCGATACTTCGGACTTTTATAATTTAGCACCGATTAATACCGAGTTTCGATACCCATCCCTATTTAAGCCACAGATATACTTATATGTTATGCTGAAAGATGCACAATACACCACCTGCCAAATTAGGGCAAATTCATTGTACATTAACAACAATTTGGGATAAATATACTATAAAAAAAAACTACATGGGTGACACAGCAGGATTTTGAACAGCCTGAATTGTGGATGCCCACCGGCACAGCTAGTGTTCATACATACACAGAAAACAGTGCACTTCAATTTTAAAGATGAGGTATCATGCGACAGTGCTTGTTGTCTGCTGTGTTACCCCCTTCGCACTGACCCTGGGCAATGCTTTCATTTCAAGGCAAGAGAAAATGCAAGCGCTCGAGCTAAATCCGAATATGGACAGCATAAAGACTCTACAGCCTTTGACATCCATCGAAATGAGGCACACTCATCTGAAGCACATGCTTACCAAAATCAGAGTTGTCTCTCTTGTCAAAAAAGAGCTTGTTGCCCACACGCTGAACAATGATATCCCAGGAGTTCACTGAGCGCGTGCAGCACATCAGAGTTGCCAGGATGGCATCGGTGGCAAACACATTGCCCTGGGTTTTTGCCAACTGTGGATGTCAGTTTCAGAACAAGACCAATTAGCATTGCCACTTATAACAGAAAAAAGACATGTATAAGATTGTCAGACATGAGCAGCAATGACAGCTGAAGTGATGCTGTAAGTGTGCTTTGGAGTACCTTGCGGATCACCGGGTCATCAGTGGTGGTAACGGTGTGGAAGATCCTCTTGATGCTCTTGAGTGGCTTTTCATTGCGTGTGGTGACGCGATCGAAAGCCTTGTCGTAGTACTCAAGAGCTCCACAGCACTCACTGTGAAAAAGAAACTCAGTGAAGGACTCCCCCAAGAGTAATGCGCTCGTACAAAAATGATCTGTTCGTGACACATGCTTACATGTCAACTGGGTCGGCCACATCCATGTATCTCATTTTCATGAGTCTGGGGAAGTCCATCTCCTCCTTCACCTCCCAGTCACTACGCACCTCCACAGAGGAGTCCCTGGGCTTCAGCTGGGCCTGAGGTCACGGGAGAGGAGTCCGAATGAATGAATAATCATATTCATAAGGTGCAGGAAAGTGAAAAGCACTGAGAGTTTTGTACCCTGTTGATACTCAAACTCAATACTAAAACTAGGGCTGGGCAAGATGACCAAAATGGAATGACAAATGACAAAGGGAATCATTTCATTTTTTGCTTAAAGTCATTACAACATCTAAAGTTTTTGGTTATTAGTGTAATTATACATTTAAATATTGAGTAAAATTAACTTCACGGTTATTGGTTAGGATAAGAATTTGAGTCACTTGCATATAATTATGCATAATTTATTATTAATACCATAATATAATGTGTAATAAGGACACTTTATTATCAACTTTTCACATAAATTGTATAAATGTGACTTGAAAATTAGTACAAAACCATCTTAGCAAAAAAAAACAACACACAAACTAATGATGAGCAATAGGACAAATAAACAAAGAGGAACAGAACAGTACGTGAAACAGAAATATGAAATACTTCAAATCTAAAATCAAAACGGCATAGTTTTTATTGTATGAGATAAATATAGACTGGAGGATTGAATAAAAAAGTCAAATGCTGAAAGAAAATAATGGTAAAGTGGAGGTGACATGCTGTGGTGCTGGAGATCAAAGAAAAGATGAAAAGAGATGAAACGGATGAATTTCATACCTGCGACTTCTGATCCCACTTTTGCCGAACTCCAAATTGCTTCTGGAATTTCTTCTGCAAGCGCATACGGTCCCTATTCAGTGAAAGGTAAGGGTGAGTGCATGTTGGCAAGTCACAACGAAAGGTTTTAGTGTGTTTTTTTTCTCCCCTACTGGGAAAGCAGAACTGACCTTTCCTTCTGCTTGGCGCTCTTAGGCAGGGTCTGCATGTTGAACTGAGTGAGGGTCCTGCGATCTTTGTCTCTCCGAAGATTCCTCTGGAAAACAGAAGCACAACATATAATAAAGAACATGGAGGTTAAGAGAGGTTGTAGTAAGAGAGCAAGAAACGTAAATGTCCAGAAACCCACCTGAGCGAACCGCATACGGTTCCTCTGATAGGCAGTCTTCTGAGTCTTGGCAGTATCCACCAACTGGAAGCTGGTCTCATCCTCCTCATGGAAATAAGCATACTGACTGCCGCCTCCAAACTGAGAAGAGTACTTATCTAAACAGAACAGAGAACAAACATTTTGACTGATAAGTGACTTTAGCAAAAAAGAAAGATTAGCCACTTTGACCAAAAAGGAAACTGCTGTTGTAAAAAGAGTGTGAACGCTCACTTGTGTATCTCTTATCTTGGTATGTAGCACCAGTCCAGTCAGCTACCTGTTCACAAAAATAAAAGCAAGTTAAAATAATAATAATAATGATGATGATAATATTAATAATCATTGTCCACATTTCCAGGGTTATAGGATTGACCAGGGTATATTAAAGAGAATTCACCTTTCCCAGTCGGTCTCCCTTACTGAAAGGCTGGTAGGGCATGTCTTTAAACTTCTCAGGGACAGCACAAGGACCCCATCCTGATGGGTTGTCCTGGATCACAGGTGCATGGAACTTTGCCATTGCCTTAAAAAAAAAAAAAGAACATTATTAAAATAAGGCACCACTTTAATATTATATTTTATAAATACATTTATATTTCCCTTTCTGTCTCTTTTATCTGAGCACTGGCTTTAGATTAAACATTACCAACATAAGCAGTATTTTAAGCACAAAAAGAAAAAAATCCAATAATACAAGTAGAAACATATAAAACACAAATATGTAATAAATATTATTAGGTAAGCAGGTAACGTTATTTAAAAAAATATTTAGACTTATGAGTCACAGCATGACTTTTATCATTAAAAAATGCAATACCCAACACACTACCGATACTATTGTTTTAAATTCACGGTCTCTTGTATGCACTATATATGCATGAAGATTATATATTCTGTCTATCTGTAAAGCCGGTTCCGGACACATGACCTAAAGCTTAGCTCTCATTGGTCAGCGAGTATTCTTTAGACTCACGAAACAAGAAAAATGGAAATAAAATTCAAAATACTGTTAGTGAATTAATTCGATATAAAGAATAATTTGGTAATAACGAATAAAATAACTTTTGTAATGAACAAGACTTCAGATGCACGCTTAATGATCACCGTGGCCACGGTTCAGAAGCATTTCTACGACATCCTCCAAGATTTTACGAGCGCCATGATGAAAAGTCTCACCGCTAACGCTAGGTCGCACAAAAGAGCCTTGCCCTCTCCCTTCGACTTGATTTGACATTTGTGAAGACATATGTTATTGTTCTACGAATGTCGCTGATACTGTGTCAACAATAGAGTCTGACTGATAAACAGCTGCGCGGAAGGATTGAGCGCGTAAAATCAGCTGATGCATTCAGCAGCAGCGCACATGCTTCCTCCCATTACATGAAAACTAACTTATCCCAGTCATTTACCGTGTGCTTTAATTTTTCGCGTTTGCTCTTGGCTGTTATAATACAACATCTGAGATAATAAAACGCAAAACGTACCTTTACTGGAGTACAAATTCTTATTGATTCAAGAATGCACGACAACTCCCAGGCGGTGCGGTGAGAGCCCGTGCCGTAAAGGAACGCGTCACTCCAATTTTACGACACTTCACCAGTAAAATAAAAGTCTGCCGTGTTAGCGGATGTCTCAGAAATAAAAGTTCTCGCAGGTTGTAAGAGGAAGAGCAACGGTTTAGACGTGTACTAGAAGTTATAATTAAAATGATTTACAAGTACCTTTTTAATGTTGGAGTATGAATATAAACATTAGTCTGATTGAACAAACAAGCAATTCACAGTTTAAACTACTTAAACAAATAGATCATAACAAGTCTGTAGCGTACATTACACGACTTTATTACATTTTTTAATGCCGGATATTATTTGTTGGATAAAGAAATTAACTCATGTTCTGTTGACCTCACCTGTGGACTTGTTTGTGATAAACATTTATGGAGAGAGGTATCTATCATCACCGTCAGTGGGTCTTTATCTAAACCCTGGATTATGTTAGGCTACAGTTGAAAAGCTGGAGAGCTGGTTTAACAAGCAGATATATTGTCAAAATATTTATTTTAGTAGCTACTGTCTTAAACAACCCAAGGGATACTAAAGCTGAGTTTATTTAGTTAGCTATATTTAGTATTAAACGTTTACAGATTTGAAACCACCAGATATCACCATTTACCTGGCTTCTTATTTCTCGTTTCATTTTCCCTATAGGGAATTATACAATTACAGGTTATTCTACCAGTCTATTTTCTTTGTGTTTTCTTCTTGTCAGTTGGCATAAATAATAGTACATTTGTAAATCTTGTTTTTTTTCTGCAGTGTGAAAATAAAGTCACTCTTATACTTCTTCTAGTGAAGAAGTATAGTTAGCTTCTATAGTGTGACACATAAGGGAAAATGCATCCCCTACTGGCAACTTCACCTGCTTTTCAAATCCCTATAAAAAGTTTCAGCATTGATTCAAATTTGATTAATTTTTTTTTTTTTTCAGTAATTAATTTTTTAGGTAGAAAGTGATGACTCTGGAGAGCCTCAAAACCCACTCAACTCCATTCATGTGTGTGTCAACAAGGCATGTGTTCTGCAAGTTGACTTAACTGTAGTGTAGGCGGCACAGATTGAGGATATATTTGAGCCAAGTTCCTGGACTCCTGGAGATTAACGCACAAAAATCAAAAAGTCCCTAAAGAAGGCATCATGCAAACGCATGAACAAAACAAACCAAAACTCTGATGAGAGTACTTCTATGCCACTTATTCATTCACAGTTTGTTTGCAGTCTTATATTGTACAGATACACTCTCAGAAATAAAGGTATATATATTCC
>JAUMHR010000045.1:11368213-11394040 GCA_032361145.1 Enteromius fasciolatus
CTCAAACACAAAGAACATTGTACATGGTCATATTTCAACAACATGTTTAAATCCTAACCGCATACAGCTACACTATACATGAAAGAAGGCATTCTGTATTCTCTTCGTCTGTATTGCTTTTTATTGCTTAAAGCTAAACTAGCTCAGGACCGGTTCACACAGAACAAATTTTTGCATGCTGCTGTACAGCTTTTTAATTGTACATAGGCTAGACAGAAGTTCTTTACATATGCGTGGAATTCAGTGTGTCAGCATGTTTGAACCATTTTAACTTTTGATGCAGTCTCTGCTGTCAGCACAGTTGGGCAGTTACTAGTACTACATTAATAACATTGTTTTGTTTTTTTGCAGTAACTACTAGTGTAACTTATTACTAATAGGATTGCAGTAATAATACGGTTACCATCTGTAAAACAGCCATTTACTTGCCTCAACCCCTTAAAGTCCAACAATCAAATCATTTGCACAGCCATGTGAAGGCAGCAAAAAAGCAGACACATTTAATATGAAAACCTCTTACATTCAGCAGATTGAAATATTGCAGTTACATTGATTTTGTCAGGAGAAAGATGATCTGAACATTGATGTGTAAAGTTGTGGCATCATGGAAGTTTTGGCATTACTTACTTTTGGCATTGCATGGCTTGATCACCCAAAGCTTTTAAGAGAATGTAACATGTTCTTATGAACTTATAGGACAATTAGCTTCATGCTACACATGGCAAGTAATGATGCGAAAAACACACTTAATCTATGGTGGCAAATCCAAGGCATTAATAAGCGAGCGCACCACTGATGCTGGTGAGCACGGTAAATCATTTCCGCGAGAGGAAAACAGATGTACATACGAAGAAACGGTGCACGCATGCTAATTTCAAACCCTCTCGCACCGCGCGCCTGATATGTCATCCGCTCGCAATTCAAGCACTCTCGCGCGATCATTCCTGAGCTCAATCCTCTCTCACCTGCTCGGGCATACCCTGTTATTTCTGTCAGTCGTGGGGCGGGGCTTGGTGTTTTAGTCACCAAAACCCCAACCATCGTCCATTGCGATGTTTCACATTAGACATCGTACAATGCCAAATTGGTCAACATCGCCCAACCCTAATGGTTAATATATTGTTTTAGCAGCTAGCCCCTCACTGGCTATCAGTTTCAAAACCCTGGGCCAATCAGAAAAAGGCAAGAGCAGGGCAAGCATCAGATTGCCTCATTGGTAATTTGAGACAAAGATTTTGCAAAATTCCTTTCCTGGAGGGCCACAACTATGCAGATCAGTCCCCACCCTGCATGGTCCAACACACATAAAATTAACCTGACAGACTTTTTGAGCTGGATGATGTTTGTTTAAATAAAGTTCCAAACACAGGTTCAGGATTAGTCTAATCATTCAGTCCTGTCAACAAGTGACATTGCGCCATGCAGTGAAAAGTTTTCCTGCATCCCTCCACCTCCCCATCTCCTCCTTTATTTCTGTTATTCTTCCTGATGAAGATGAACTCTTACAGGGCCGTGACCCTCCATAATGTACTGAAAATGCAAGAGACCTTCTTTTCTTTTCTTTTCTTTTCTTTTTTTGCAGACAGATGACAAATCTGTCTAAACAATCTTCATTCGCACGGATCTGCAAAAAGACTTTAAATTATGCATGCCAGGCCAGTAGTTGCTGATTTCAGTTTTTCACAAATTTACATTTTTATAAACCGGTATAATAACAGTATAATTTTTGAAAACTTGTGCTTTGAAGCCTGTTTTTAACTATTTGCATTTTAGGCACTCAATGTCATTGTTATGTAAATTAATAAACAAAAAGTTCAGTCCTTTAGTTAGAAAATGGTGTTGTGCAAATGGCTGAAT
The DNA here is from genome assembly GCA_032361145.1 of Enteromius fasciolatus. Classification (NCBI taxonomy): domain Eukaryota; kingdom Metazoa; phylum Chordata; class Actinopteri; order Cypriniformes; family Cyprinidae; genus Enteromius; species Enteromius fasciolatus. The sequence continues at coordinate 11,370,071 of JAUMHR010000045.1, forward strand.
TTTGCACCCCTGCTGCAGTGTCTGTGTGGCATAACTGGTTAAATATCTAAAGCTGAGATATAAGTGTGACATATGTTTTGACTATAACTGACATCTGCGTTGACAGTCACGATTGCTGTAAAGAGAACAACAATCTGAACACTTTAAAAGTTGAGTAGCATATGGGTGGCGTAAGCTGTTACCAGGATGACAACAATTTAATTTACGCATTTTTATCTTTCAGTAGCCTTCCTTTCTGCTGCTTGGCTATTTCTCTTGTTAAATTTTTTTTACCGAGCGTGTCATCAAATCCTTCAATGGCCACTCATAAATCTTACTCCTGAAATGAACTTAATATTCTTTGGCGTAGACATATGATCCTTTTTTCTTTTTCTTTTTTGCGTGCATCCCCTTTTATGGGTATTGCTGTATAACCAACAACTTAAGAGTTCCCTCTGGGGAAAAAAAAAAGCATATACTCAGAAATCCTTTCATTTAACTAGAAAGAAAAACAACTGCTGTCACACTCAGATTCAGTGATAGTGACGCCACATGCAGTGCTGTGACAGCAGACTGGGGAGCAACACAAAATATCTCAAAACAATTGTGCATGCTTACATAAACTCAAACAGAGAAGATGACATTCAGTAAGAAAACAGGTCACCTGAAGCAGCAAATACAGATATGGGCTACAAAAGAAGAGCGTACTAGCGCACAAATTCCAATGGAGCGCATGTTGATGCATGCAGGCAGTGACAGTGAGGAATGCTGGGATTCAGGAGCCTGTGGCTACATCTCCCTCACATCGAGAAACACTGGAGCTACTCAAGGGCAAGGCCAAAATCATAGACCTAAGGCTACACAAGTTCAGTCACATCAGAACTATTTGCTATCGTTATTACACTCACTGCTTGATTTCTCTCTCTCTTTTGCATTTACATTCAAACAACACATACATACACACACATGATAATAACCACATGTCGTTTGAGTTATCCAGACTTGTGTGCACTTGACTGTCGGGCTGGGCTCTGATGTATTGTGCACTATAAGCCCGTGATTCAACAGCAAAAACAGAAAAGGTCCACATGAAATCCAGTTTGACAAAATAGAGTAATATTAACAGAACCGTGTGCATGCAGCCACCGGGAGATCAAACATGCCTTCACCACTAAGCATACTTGAATACATTTTAATCTACACACTTTTTAGTACACACTGGAGGCAGTGTGCTGAAAACATCATTAGAAAACAGGGGGAGATAACTGTTGAGAAGTGCTTTCTTGTGCTCTTTGAAGTTATGAATCAGATATAGATGGATACAAGGAGAGAGACAGATTCAGAGAGAAAGCTCAGTATGGGGTCTGGCTTTGTCGTGACAGGATGACAGGAAGTTGGGCGGTGTCAGCCAGGAAGAGAGACAGCAAGTCTCTTTTTGAAGTGCGTCTTTGAAAATGTGCCCTTAGTTGCTTCAGCGTCTTCATGCTCTTTCTCTCTCTCTTTGATTAAACATGAGCAATCTCTTTAACTCCTACAAATGTAAAAACAATGTGATAGCTACGCGTGTGTAAATGTCTTGTTCTTGTGGGTTGCAGATCTTGAGCTGATCGCATAAAATGGCAGGCCCGCGTATTTTAGCAGAGCTGGCTTCCGCAGAAAGCAAGAGAGAATTGATACAGAAACTGTTACTCAGAAGATACTCAGAATTGACACAGAAGAAAATGTCCACCTGGAAGTCATGACAATTCAGAGAACTCACCATAAGGGTTAAAAACAAAACAGCACTATTACAGGGTTTGTGTTGACACACGCATGATTTGAAGGATGTAACTTCAATATGAACAAAAACATAATAATTGAATTCGAAATGAAATTGTCGCATTATTGACCTGACGTAATGTCATTTGTTTATCTTTGTTCACTTAGCTATTGTACTTAGTTGTACATTTCTAAACACACCCTAGTGCATGATGCACAATCTTACAAAGCCTTTATGTAACAGGACTGATTCTGAAGACACACTGGACTTTGTGCATGCTAATTATTTTTTGGACACTGCAAAGGTTGTGATATGTCGTCACACTCCATGCCATCCTTCTTAAAGACATGCATTCAACTTAATATTAAATACAAAATGTGAAAAAAATACAATCTACTCCACATTAGAGCAACACTGCAAACCTGCAGGTTTAAGAGGTCATACTGTATTCTGACACATCCAATTTCTATTAGTTACACATGTTCACGTGACTCTAATTCACAGATCAAAAGAGGGTTTGAAACATCGCTAGTAAAGAAATGGAATGTACAAAATATTTCTAGAACCTTCACATAAACGACAGCTCATGGTGACAATGAGCTGTCTACTGGAACATTACATTACACAAGATGTAAAGCATTCAGAAAGCATACAAAAGATTTATGTGGAATAATCCAGACTGAAGTTGTTACACGGTATCTGCCACAGATCTCAAGTCAAATATAAAATTTAATATAAACTTCAATAACATTGTTTTATTAGCTCTCCAGTTTCATAGCCAAATATAATGAGAGCAAACCTATAGCGCACAATAAATGTGAACTAATTCATTGTGGGTTTTAAATTATGTTTTTTTTTTTTATTTGTGTTGCAGCTGGACAGGTTGTGCTCCGGTTGAACTATCGCTGTATAAAAATATCTATATGAAGGTTTTTTTAAATGAATGAATGAGTGCATAATAATAGCCTTTTGGGCATTTTTTTTCTTGGCCAATGTGTAAAAGGAAGAATATTCACCCTGTTAAACTTTGAGCAATTTAAGGAACTTAAGAAGCTGGGTCACTGCATCAAATGCAAGAGGAAGTTAGCAACTTCAAAATGGAGAACTGTGCACAGGGTTTAAACAGGATATCCTCAAAGCGACAGCACCTCTCCCCTGCTGCCAATCGCCATGTTAGATGCTGCACTTAACTTAGCCAAAATCCATAAACAACTTTGTCGTGTCAATCATAAATTACATCGTCAACACTTTAATCCTTTTGCCTATGTCCCTAATAAGCGCTGCATCAGCATCCCGCTCTGCTTCCAGATCTGTGGTTCATCAGCATCACTTTTATTCTACAGCTCGGTCTCACAGTGTTAAATAAAGCAGATGAGATAAAGTGATGTCGCAAATCACCTCATATATGTCCTATCCAATATATCCTATGCAAATTCTCCCTTCCCCCTTTTGAAAAGCAGCTTCAGACTCACATGTGTCAGAGCCATCTCATCCTCCATCTTGAATCATCACTGTCTGCAGGTCAGCATAGCGTATGCTCTAGAAACATGTTTATCTGCGTTTATGGTTATGAATTTGAACAGAAAGCAAGCTACGGGCTTGACACATTTGGGGCTAAAGGAATAAAGGTGAAACTGCTTCTCTGTCATTGTCAGTTATCTTAAAACCAGACATTTTAACAGCGTAAGTAGACTATGTATGGCTGCACTCTCACAATAAAAGACACTTGTATTCCTTGCACTGGTTTGATGCATTATTCATGGAAAACGTGCTTGGTTCACTGGTAACAGCCCAAATGTTTACACCCTGATGAAGTGCCTAATTCTCTAAGCTGGTGTTTCCAAACATGTTTTTGACTTCCATATGACAACAGGCCCATCAGTAAGGTTTAAATACGGCTTCATCAATATCAGATCTAGAAACTGATTCATACAACTCTTATACTAAATTATATACATTTTATATTAATAATGTCACTTAATACTTTGGAAAATGGATTACATGGATGTGGGCAAGTTTATTAAGTTTTCTTTCCTTAAAACAAAGAGGTTTTAAAAATCCAATATAATTATTTTAATCTATTTACAAGGCAAAAACGAAACTTTTACATTATGTCTTAAACACTGGTGCAGGCGCTATGGTTTTATAACATGCTCATCATGATCTTGTCACTCATAGAATAAATCATAGAATAAAACCTTATTAAGAATGTGGCCCATGTGCGACTGCTGTTTCCTTTTTTGATGAAAATCAGATGACATGTATTATGTGTGGCATAACTTCCTGTAGCCTACACTCTCAGAAGAATGGCAAAAGCCAGATGGTGCTCTTCCTTCTGTGTATTAACTTGCCCGTGAATGTCAAGCCCTAAATATCTCTGTGACCCACAATCTGTCAGTCCAGTACTATACATCTATTTTAGTCAAACACAACTGTAGCAGAAGTTCAATGACGGAACCTAGACATCGGTTATTTTAATGCCCTTACATCCCAAAAAAATAAAGATAGAAATCTCAGATATATTAAGTGTATTCAGGCGTGATCGTACAGATGTAGCAATCAACCTTACCCTGAGGCTATATAAACTAAAATACAAAGTATCTCACGTGACAAATGAGGAAATCAAAACTACACCTCAGACGAAGTAAATAAAACAAGCTCTTTTAACACATTTACAGTGCCCATGTAAATGGTAGGCTTTACTTGCTACCAACTCAGCTTAATTTTAAATTATTAAATGCTCAAAAATAGAAGGAAATATAAACCATTTTAATGTTTGCAAAAACTTTTAACAAAACGATAAAACGGATATTAATATGTGAATCAGTTTAAAAACTATTCTTTTCACTCACCCATCTCCGACCACCACACACTTTATTGCTTGCATTTTCCGATACTTTTGACAAACTTTTACCGGCTACCGCCGTAAAACAACTGTTAAGGAACTAAGCTGTAATACAGGAAACAGATTTGCTACTTCAGTGTCAGTTTCTCGCTCGCTCTCTCTCTCTCTCTCTCTCTCTCTCTCTCGTGCGCATGCGTGGGCGTCTGTGTCGGGTGCTTGTGTGAGGAGCATAAATACTGATTTAAGCTTTTTTCTCTATTTATCTCTTTCTCTTCCTCTTTTCCTGAGTGTCTTTGTTTTAGTTTTGTCTTCTTTTAAAGTTAGTTTCAGTGAGAGTGTGCTATCTGTTAGAGGAGCATGACGTCCCCGGGTTCACGCGGGTGCTGAATGCTCTCACGCGGCGTCGCAGTGAGTGTAGAGGAGTGCTGCCTTGCTATAGGGGAGGCAGCTGGTCATGAAAGTATTCTGTCAGCATCAAAAATGAACAATGCTACTGTGATTTAGTTTTATTAAACACGGTAGATTAAGCTAATGAGGTAGTTGAGAGGGAAATTGTTGTCGATGGTTTATTCTCACCTGTTCTCCCTCTTTCAGTGCCATCTAATGTTCCTCCTTTCATTGGAGATGAGTCTCTTTCTCGTGTAAGTTGGTTTCCCCGACTAAAAGAGTCCCCTTTGCAAGTGAACCCCCGTTCACGTTATTCAGACGATTTGCTTATATTATTGTAAAAGATGACGCCAATTGGATGTCACGTTCAAATACCGGATTTTGACTACATTATTTTTGCGACAACAGGAAAAATGAAGTGCTTTGGATGCAATAAAATAGGACATTTAATCCGTGATTGTCCTGAAAAAAGAGAAATGCCAATATAGTCGCACGGCAGGTCGTGAGAATATCACGAAATTATCCTTTAATCTATTTATTCGTGTCAGGGACACGATTATTTCGTTATTTTCGTGACTCCAGCAGTCGGGTAAGAATCGTGTCCGTGCCACGAAAAAAAAACGTGCGATTGGGCTGCAAATAACACAACTGATCCCGAGACAGTTCAGAAGGCAATCAGCTGAGCCAAAGTTCGTCGAGAGGGGAGCTGTTGAGAAAGAAACAAAAAATGACAGTAGTGTCTTAAAAGACCAGACTTTCTTTAACACGGACAGCAATGCCTTCTGCTATTTGATGTTGAATGAGGGAGATTGAGCGACTTGTAATAGACGTGGAGTGTGAAAATGTTAGCATTGGAAGAGAGTAGGCCTACATAAAAGCACATCTTTTTCTCAACTGATGGAGTCGCAGTTATGATTTGGAGGATATTAATCTGTTTCTTAAATCAACTAAAAACAGAAGTCTCTTAACCAGGTTTACATGTATGCAAAGTCAAAAAACACTTTAGTTTCCTCCAAAAAATTTGTTTTACCACATTTCTAAATTATTTGTAAACGTGAGAAAAAGAGAAATATTGTATGAGGTTTTTAAGCAGAAAAGGATAGATGTTATTTTCCTTCAAGAAACGATTTAAAAAAACGCTGTTGAGTGGACAAGAAAATGGGATGGCATCTCTGTTTTAAGTCATAACAAGTGGTGGAGTGGTGGTTTTATTTCCCAAAAGCTTCAAACCAATTTCTTATGATATTGACGAAGTTATAAAAGGTAGACTTTTAAATGTTAAAGCTTTATTTGAAAATCAGGTTTTAGTTTTCATTTGTGTTTATGTTCCTACATTGGGAGTTGAAAGAATGTTGTTCTTGAATGATCTTAATTTAATTCTACAAAGTTGTAGTATTGAAGAATATCTGTTTCTGGCAGGAGATTTTAATTGTACAGAACAAAATCTTGATAGGAGTCCTTTGTCCCACACGCCATCAAACTGTTTAACTCCTCGCTAGGAGGCAGGAGGGGAAACAGAAGGTCAGAGGGTGACGACCAGGACAGAAAGGATTAGGAGTTACCCAGTTAAACAACACAAACTGGACAATCTATTTTAGGGATAGTGCAATAGATGTCATAACAGTGCAAGAAAACAGTTCAATAATTATAATTATTTATAATTCAATAGAAACATGACTGTGAAATAATGTTTTCATCTGACAACTATTTTGACCATGTTTTACTAATATTACATTGTTTGATTGTTGCTACTAATATTTTTACATTTTTATTACGATTTATTTATTATTGGTTTTATTTTCTTACATCGGCTTAGATGGCCTTTCTTTTATTTCTCTTTATGTGCCGGTGTACTGCTGCTTGACACTGAATTTCCCGGAGGAATCTTCCTGAGGGATTAATAAAGTTCTAATTAATCAATCTAGAGCCCCTTGAACCCACACGTAAGAGACTTATCCAAGTCATCAAAACACAGGAGCTGAGTGACATATGGAGGCATTTTAATGGCAATCAGAGGCAATTTACTTGGTCTGACCTATGACAATCTCTTATCCCTGGCTAGGTTAGACAGATTCTATACTTTTAAACATCAATGTAGTTTTTTAGCAAGTGTTTTATTGTCCCTGTAAGTTTTTCTGACCACAGTGTGATGTGGTGTTCTTTCAACCTAGGAGTGCTTGTTGGCATGTTAATATTTCTTTGTTGAGTGACAGAAATTTTATAACTTTTAAACTTAATTTAACTCTGAGACAATGGTGGGATATTGGTAAAGTACAAATTAAATAGCTTTGTCAACAGCACACACGAAACATCACTGTACAGATATCAAGACAAATGAAAACCTTGGAGGCACCTATTGTAAAGCTTCAGGAGTTAGTTGATTTAACTGAGGACAATAGCTATTTGGAAGCTCTTTCAATAAAAAACTCTTCTTGGTGATCTTTTGGGGGATGAGGCGCTCTGGAGCTCTGATTCGGTCCCGCTTTCAGAACAGTGAACAAATGGATGATCCAACTAATTTTTTTCTTTAATTTAGAAAGAAATAATGGACAGAAAAAGATTCATGATTCATGCTCTACGTTCTGAATCTGCCACGTTCCTAAAACTGATCCGATTGACATTAAAAGGAGAGCTGTTTGTTTTTATGAAAAACTGTACAAGTGTGAACGTGACTCAGAGCATGATGTTTTGTTCTTTATGAAAACTTGTCGAGGGTGTCTGAAGAAGTCAACTTGAAACTCAGTAAGGCCTTGTGCCTAGAAGAGTTGCACAAAGCCCTGAGGGGTATGGAGTCTGGTAAGGCTCCAGGCATCGAAGGTCTCCCAGTAGACTTTTATAAGTGGTTCTGGTCAGTGTTGGGGGAGGACCTGCTCGCGGTGCTCAATGAAAGCGTGGCCAAAGGGCGGCTGCCTTTGAGTTGCCGCAGGGCTGTTCTTACACTACTCCTCAAAAAAGACTTGACTGATATCAAAAACTAAATGAGGAAGTAGCCTATTTAACTTTTAAGTGGTAGAAATGAACGCGCTTTACATCAGTGCGATATGCGTTATAGTCCACAAGGGGGCAATGTCGAATCGTCATTGAAACTGCCTATTTAAAGTGCACTAAGTAACGTTTACCTAAAAAAGGAACTTAGTAATCTTAAAGCATAGGCTATTGTATAAGTTTCCAGTCATATAGTGTATAACTTATAACTTTTTAATTCTGCAACGGCATTGGTATTGTGTGAGACTGAGTCCAATGCCATCGCGGAAATGTAGGTTAAGTAGGCTGCATGAAAATAATTTAATAATTCACTAAACGATAGATAGGAAAGAAAGAAAGTAACTGGACCTTTATTTAGCATCTAGAATATGAATATAATTTAGATTTATTAAAATCAAATATTCATAGATTAGGACTTCATTCACTTTTTTAAACTGTGGCAAGGAGGATTCTCAGTCTGAATTGAAATGTGATAAAAATCTAATTGACATTTGTGAAAGAAAGAAAAAAATTGTGAAACGGTGAGGAAACACTGAGGAAATCAGGCCCACGAGCTCAGCTGTCATTCATAGTCGTGACGTCACGCTCCTCGCGCAGAGCTCAGCGCTTCTTCATCAATTAAAGCGCAGTTCACGTTTACATCCGGACTGTAGGACGCCGAGTAGCCTACCTGCTCACTGAGTTACACTTATGAAGGTATGCTTTTTTAACACTTCATCTGGCTTTTGAAAAACTTGCATTGCCCTTGTATCATTACTTTATAATTTATATTTATAGTGTTAGAAAGAGGTTTTACAACCTTTTTTTAAATTTATTTATTAATTTATTTTTTAATTTTACACCCATAACCTCTTACCAGTCGTAAAAAAGCCGCTTTTAAGAGGTTATTATGTTAGTTATGTCTTGTTTTGCGTCTGTAAGGTTGCAGGGCTTATATTTTATCATATTAAATTAGTTTAGTAGAAAGAGTTTAGTAAGAATATTAGACTACATTTCTGTATGCTGAAACAATGGCATCATTAAGACATTATCTAATGTTTTAGTCATTTTAACAAAGTTTATGATCTAATATAGTCGAGTACTTCCAGATTTAAAAGTTTCTTGGTATAAACTGATGTCTATGCACTTAGTCTGATCTTCCTGTTTTACTGCAGTCTCCCTGCAGCACAGCCAGTATGGGAACCCAAAGAAAGGACAGCTTCCTCTGGGGGAAAGGTATGTTCCTCCTTAATTATTTTCGTAAGGTCTGAGACTGCCTAGAAGTTCTGTCTGAACTGTGAATAATGGACTTTAAGCGCTGAATATTGCATTGCATCTGTTTTGGGACACCTTTGAGATCACCTTCCTCCAAACTTCCCCATTAAACTTTTTGTAAAGGCCTATGTGTGATACTAAAGAAGTTTAAAAAAATAATGATATTATTTAAAATATGTGTAGCTTTAAAAACTGTAAATGCAAACAGAGACTTAAAATCATATTTCAAATCATAAAATATTTCATAAAATCAAAATCCTATGTTCCATAGCATAGTCACTGTGGTAAATATTTATGAAAAATATTTTAAGTGCAACCACTAATATGCCAAAACACATACTATGTGGGACAGTTCTCCAAAACTGATGTAGTAGAGATATATTTAGCTAAGAAATTTGACCTGTGTTTGCATTTTAGGTTTCTCTCCTTCTCTTTTTTTGCAACTGTTTTTCTGCATGAGCATGAGATCAGACATCTGATGTGAGACTTTTGCTAACTGTTGATATACATGTCCTCTTCAGCACCTTCAGCTTTCAATTTAAATGACAAGAGGCAGACTGACGTCCATAAGCATGTGATTCTAGATGATATTCAGGTATATATTTTATAGTGTCATTCTGCATATTGCATCATGCATAACATTACAGGCTTTTAAGCAAAACAAAACCCTGTGAAGCAAATGAAACAGCATGTAAACTATAACTCATCCAATGTATACAAAAACTTCGGCTGATCACTTTCTCCACTCTTGCAGAAACTCAGAGTGGAGATTGAAAATATGATGACAGAAATTCAAACGATGGAGGCTGATGATGAGAAGTGAGTATTCACCGCTATCACTCAGTGCCGAGTTACCATAGCAACTACAGAAAGAATCAATAAACCCAGCATTTCCTATAACGTTACATTTTCGCTTTGTGTAGTTTCTGTTGCACTGCTCTATATGACAGGGTTTAATCATTGTGGTCATTTTCAGATCCACTTTCAGAATGTCCACATTCAATGTCACTTGGGGTTATAGCACTTGCTCTTTAGTTTAAGGTTAGAATGTCTAACAGAGAACTTTTTTACTTATAGCAATCTCTATATGTATCAGAACTGAGCACACAAAATGTGAATTCCTAGAGCCAAACATGTAACAGTAGTTAAGGGTCTCAAAGTTAATGTGCAATGTATAGTCACTGGTCAGGGAAAGTTGCTTTGAGTATTTAAGTAGGCTATTTTACGTAACAGTGTGTACATGCTTGCATGCGTATTAGAAGCTGCGGCATGTTCCTTGAATTGAAGTCTGCCATGAATGCACAGTTAACATTTGCAGGTTCAAGCTTCTTGCACATCTCGAAACACCATCTATGAGCGTTTCTATTTCCCGTTTCTTGATATTAATTTTACAAGAAGAGCTTTAGCTCTGGATGTGACGTTGCTAATTTTGTGTGTGGACATGCGAGAAAAAGATGAAGTGATGAGATTAGTGTACTTGCATCAGCCTCTACACATTCACTTTATGATCATGCTGGAAATGTTTTCATTTTGTTCCTCAATGATGGCTTTTCTTTTTTGTTTCGTTCTCCTCTAGTAAAAATGTTATGAAGAACAAAAGAATCCAGTGTGGGAAAAAGAAGTTTAACATGGACCCAGAAAAGGTATGAACAATGAATCATTTGAGCTGCATGCAGCACAAAACAACATAATGCAACAGCTTCACAACTACGAAGAGATTTAGCTAAACTAGGTTAAAGGAAGAGGGGGTGGAAAGAAACAGAGAAAGAACGATAGAACCACATCCTGTGTTTCCGCAGAACAAGTGAGCTGAAGCCGCACTGCATTTTCCGAGTAGCTTGATGTACATGGTCAGTTAAAACGACAACTGCGTAACCCATCCAGTTTAGATCATTTTCCACATAAGCGCCCCCTCAGATAAAATGAACCCTGCAAATAAAAGATTAAATACGCTGCAGTGGAATGTTATTAGACCGATAGCAAATAATACGTCATGATCTGTATCTTATATCCTGTTTGTTAATGAATGTTTGGTAACAGTAGTGCCAATGATCTGTGGTCATTTCATTCAGCCTAATTGTGTGTGTTGATTTCCAGGGTGTCCAGTACCTTGTGGACAATGACCTTTTGGAGTGGAAACCGGAGACCGTGGCGGAGTTCCTCTATAAAGAAGAAGGACTCAATAAAACAGCTATTGGCAACTTTTTAGGAGAAAGGTATGAAAACGAGAAGGACGAGATTTTCCTGACCCTCACTGCTTGTGGATTTGATATTTTAAAAAGTTTTATTTCTTTTTTTTTGTGTCTGCAGGGAGGAGATCTACCTTCAGATCCTGCAGGCCTTTGTTGACCTTCATGAGTTCTCAAATCTTAATCTGGTGCAGGCTTTGAGGTGAGTGGATATCCTCATCTCCCCTGTTTCGTATGTCATTCTAACATTCAGTTTTGGGTGAATCTGTGATTGTTTGATTGTGGACACAGGCAGTTTTTGTGGAGTTTCCGTCTACCTGGTGAGGCTCAGAAGATTGACCGCATGATGGAAGCCTTTGCTCTGCGTTACTGCACCTGTAACGCTGGGGTTTTTCAGTCCACAGGTACATTACCTTTGCATTTGGAGGATAGGCTTTGTGTTTGACTTCCAAAAGAAAGTAAACATCAAAAATTTAACACACAACTAGAAACCAAAATTGTTGCTTTTCCTTATCTGTTTTCCTTATGTCTTGTTAATAATTGTTTAGGCCTAAAATGTTGTTTGGCCTATATATCTCATTGACTTTCAAGGCATCTAGGCCCTGAAGTAGAAGTAGTTGAGAACCATTGCTACATGCAGACATTTGCAAATGTGTGTATCCGTGTGTGTTACAGACACCTGTTACATCCTTTCCTTTGCAATCATCATGCTCAACACAAGTTTGCACAACCCCAATGTCAAAGACAAGACCACACTAGAACGTTTCATCAGTATGAACAGAGGAATCAACCATGGAGAAGATCTTCCTAATGAACTGCTTGAGGTGAGAGAGGTCATAGGGTCATATTTTCTAAGTTTACCAAACCAAATACTCACATCTAGAGTAAATATGCATATCATTCAAAAGTTTGAGTTAGAATAAGTGTGCATGCTTTTATTCAGCACGGATGAAAGAAAAATGCATCAATTTAGAAAAAAAAGGATATTTACAGTGTGACAGAAGAAATCTGTATTAAATTAAATCCTGTTCTTTGAATATTGTACAATCACAGTTTGCACAAAAATATTAAGCAACACAACTGTTAACAATAAGACAATAATAAGAAATGATTCTTGGATAACAAATCAGCATATCAGAATGATTTCTGAAGGATCATGTGACACTGAGGGCTGGTGTAATGACTGCTCAAAAGTCAGTTTTGCATCGCAGGAATTATTATTTTTAGTTATTATTTTACCTTTTTTTCACTCCATTCATTGAACATGTTTGTATATTTGAATGTTTGTCATGATTTTGTCTTATACAATGATCATCTTTTAATAATTTCTCTTTATTGACACATCCTGTAGAAACTTTATGAGAGCATTAAGAATGAACCCTTTAAAATCCCAGAAGATGACGGCAATGATCTCACACATACCTTCTTTAATCCTGACCGAGAGGGCTGGCTTCTAAAAGAAGGTTTGTTACTCTTGTGTACTGTTAATATTCAATAAGTGTTGTGCAATAACATAGGAACCAGTATGAGTATAGTGTTCCTATTATGTTTAAAAATAAATTCTCTGAGCATTCAAAATGTCCGTTTTAAAATGTTTAAAAGCGTTTTTTTACTTTATGCAATCGCTAAGGAAACGTTCCATTTTTTCCCTGAAAATTCTGAAGCAAGTAGTAGATAGTAGTAGCAATTAAAAAGTGTCTGAGGAAAACAAATCCACGTCAGATGCACAAACAATGTTTTTGTGATAACTTTTAAGAACTTTAAGACCAGACGACCTTAAATGAAAGTTCAGTTAACATTACTGGAAAATAAAAACTTTTGTTAGTAACCTGGACTGAACTTTTGAGAACCAAAAGTTGTGAGAATTCTCCTGGTTAGCTTGAAAGTTGAATCTCTGTTATAAACAATTTGATTGGTCCAAACAGTGAAAGCTCAGCCAATCAGAGTAGCGGAATGAAACTAACTGTTACGCAACTGTTATTTTCTCCTATCTTCTTTTCTGTTATCTAAATGTTGTTAACAGTTCTGGTGAATCCATACCGTAGGTGGCAGAATAAAGACCTGGAAGCGGAGGTGGTTCATTTTGACTGACGGCTGTCTCTACTATTTCCAGTACACCACTGTTAGTATTCTACCTTTACAAAAATGTCATGTTCGCTGAAAAAAAACACATTCAAATCTTTTCTTTTCTTTTTTCTAATTTGAATATCGAAAATAAAACAACTCAAAGTCAATCTTTCCCCTCTCTAGGACAAAGAACCAAAAGGAATCATCCCGCTAGAGAACTTAAGTGTTAAAGAAGTGGATGATGCACACAAACAGGTACTTTTCCCATGTTTTTTCCATTCCACCTCATTTATTATCTTTGATCCAGATAGATCCTCTAGACTCTATTACACCTGCAGCTTTATGGTACTTTCAGTCAGCACTGAGTGATAAGTGTACCTCTGACACCACAGTCTAGATTTGCTTCATGAAACTGCTCGGATCCTGATTTCTGTCTGAGTCAGCATCTCGTAATACAGAGTGACATTTAAATGTTTGTGATATAACATAGTATTGTAACCGTGGAATGTAACCTTTTGAAAATGACAGCATGTGCATTTTCTCTTTTAAAATGTGCGTGTTTAGTTCTGTTTGGAGTTGTTCAGCCCTCATCGTAAAGGAGAGACGATAAAGGCATGTAAAACAGAGACAGATGGCAGAGTGGTGATGGGCAAACATCACTCGTACAGGCTCAGTGCTGCTTCTGAAGAGGAGCGTGGTGACTGGATCCATTCCATCAGGTACATTCAGTCGAACAATTCAAAAAACAGACTGAGGCTGATTTCATTTGCAATTTCTGAATGGCACATAACCATAGTTTGAACAGCAGAAAACAAAACATGACATCCACTGTTTACAAATGAAGTTCAAACCACATCGACACAAGGTTTTTGGAATCCGAGATGATTTGAAGTGATGGTTTTTCTTGTCTTTTGGGACTTCACTCATTTCATACTTTTTTCTCATATAACATACTACAGGTATGACATTCACTATGTAGTGAATAGTGAACAATAAACGTTTTTCCATTTTACATTATTACAATAGCAATTGTATTATTAAAAGTTTATTTATATAGACAATTTCACACATAGTGGTAAATTAAAGTGCTTTACACAGAAATGATTTAAACCTTTCTCTGTGCTTTTATCTCATTTTGGTGTTAAAAATGACCGGCCTTTTGAAAAACTGCTTTATTCTCACCCGAATCCAATCCTTTGGTAAACGTGTGTTCTTTCAGTTAGCTCAGTTTATTTATGTCTTTTAGGAAGTGATAGAGCAGACTGTATGCCTCATTGACCTGAAAAGTTCTCTAAACTTGTTATATATTACAAAGAATTTTTTTTTTTCCCCCTGTCTAATTTAGTTTTTAGGGAAAATAATCATCTCATGAACATAGAATGATAATTAAAAAAGAAAGAAAAAGGAAAAATTCAAGACAAATATGAGACAGACACTATATTGATGGCAAGATAACTTTTTCTGCAATGAGTTCAGCAATGTGTTTTGTAGGTCAAGAAAAGAAAGAGGAAGTCAAGGATGATTAGAAATGTGAACACTTTTAGTTATACGTTAATAATCAAATTTAAATATATGGGTTAGCATTGACAGAGGAACTGAGAAAAGTCTGCTTCCACTCTTCTTTTTAGAGCTTGCATCACAAAAGACTCTTTCTATGACCTGGCATCTGCCCGAAAGAAGAAGATCATCGGGCACGCTGATCAATGTGACTGAAGCTGACTGATCAACTGAGAGGATCTGATCGTTTAAACAGTTGCACACAGACTGAACTAGCCAAAGGGACACTGATGGTTACAGTGAGCTGAAGGAGCAGGAAGTGATGAATGAGGTTCTCAGGGTGCTAAATCTCTCTCTCTATCTCCGCACTCAGAGGTCACCACAGCCTCATGGCTCGTTTACACTATGGTGTTGTGGTCAGGCATTCTGAGAAAAAAATTATTTCATATTTATTTAAAAACTTACGAGAAAATTTTTTTTTTAATAAAATATTGTGAAATAGCCATGTCTAAAAACAGTTTAAATAGTGCTCCTGGTGACTGTAGGATTGTATGAGTGAAAAACATTTAAATTAAGCTACATTTTAAAGCTTTTAATAATTTATAATTGTATAATTATAGATTTTAGACAGGAAATCAACTGAATATGACTGTCTTGTAAATACTGTTTTGCCAGTTAGCATTAACATTTATCAGAAATTTAAATTGTCCATATTATGTACATAATAAATTACTTATTTAATGAATGTACCAGTATTTGATTATAAGCATTTGTCATTTCAGATAATTCCTTATTTAATACATTAAGACCATATTATTAAAATTGAATGATTGTACACTAGGGTTCTCTATTTAAAGGTCTTCACAAAACAAGCCTCGTTTTCCAAGTAATGCGAACATTTGTCCAGAAGAGGGCACCGTTGGTCAAGCTTCACAAACCCCACAGTGTATATATAGCCTATATATGTATAAGTGCACATACTCTTCAGAGATTATGTAGACGAACTGTAAAATCAATTACATGACATAAAAGTGGATGTTTGGGACCCCCTCCCCAGGTATTCAGAAATACCTGGATTGATTAGGATATATTTACATCAGCTTTTCGAGCCTGAAACATGAGAGACAGCTTCTAACCGTGAAAGACTCTACTGAAAAAAGTTGCACAGTTGCTGCTTTTGCTACACCTATACTGCACTTGTGGTCTACAAAAGCACACTCCCCTCTTCCGGTGTATCATTTCCTTCATCTCTGCCAATTCTTCATCCATTTGTCGTTCCTTTTGCAAAACAAAAAAATACACTCTTCTAGCTGGTCATAAGTGCGCAGCTTTACTCAGAGGTTGTGCACTATTTGGTGGTCGATGTCAAAGAGTCTGCCTCAAGGTCATGTAGGTCAATGGTTTAACCTACATGCTTTAGCAACACACATCGTATTACTCTTAACAAATAAGGGAAGGCAAATATCACACCCATGTTAGCCTAACAGATCTGTTGACGTATCTCTGATGATGTCAGCGTGGCCAGGTACTGTGGATGTCATTTTAAGCACAGCTTAGTTTTATGTAGTCTTATATGGCTACAATTCAACTCAATATGCATTATTCATGAACTCAATACTCACCATACAGTCTGTCAATGAATCCCTCCTTCAATCAGTAGGGTTGATTTAGGTAATCTGGGTCACTTTAGTTAGAATGTAGGTCATTTGGAAAACACTGAGATGACCGTCAATAGGTGGCCTATAATTTAATATCACCTATATAAAAATATATGTCTTAATATAGGTTTTTAATATGTGTGACTTATATAAAACTGGCCATTTTCCTATATTATATGTACATATATGCACATATATACCGCATATAGGCTTCATATATGCGCATATATCCTCATATAGGTTCTTTCCATGTGGGCTTTTACGTTTTGTTTTCCAAGCAGTGGCTGCATTCATCAAAGAATTCAGTATGATACTAGTTTTTCTATAGTTGTCCGTTTTTAAGCGTACTTAAAACCATAATGACCACTCACATCTACATTAATACCTGATAAACTATGTAAAAGTAACTGTTAGCCGCTTCACAATTAACAAAGTTGGTTGTCATTTCTTCAAGGCAGTTTTATACATTGCAGCAAAAAACAAGCAACACCATATTTAAGGCCACAGCCCTTTATTGATTGGCACTCTTGATCTAAATATCAGTTGCATAACATCTATTATTTCCAAGCGCCATTAGTTGACGCAGAACACGTTTTTGTCTTCTGCTGTGCTGCATTGTAATTGTTTTTTTATGTAAACATGCAAAACAGATGTCTGCCATTTATTATAAAACCCCCTCAAGACTTTCTTATGGCTGTTTTGTTATGCATCTTTAATTCAAGAACGTGTTCTGGGGGAATTCTTAAAGAAACAGTAGAGAATGTATATTTATAAAGTAATACAAGTGTACAAATCACTCCATATACATATAAAACCATTCATTTTAATTGCTGGACTTTATTTTTTATTCACTTTTAAAGAAGCAGGTCAAATCCCAATGCAGTGATTTTATTAACAAATTAAATCTGTGTGGGGAAGGTTTTCCGCCTCAAGCAAAGCTCTCAATACAGATGATTGGATTTCGCCTGCAAAATATTGCTGAGCAATGGTAAATGTGACCGCACCTTCAGTGGTAACTGATCAGACATGTTTTCCTCTATCAGCTTTGCTGTGGAGCCTTTCCCTCCTTCCTTTATGACACAGAAGAAGCCACAGGGTTGAGGACTGGGTAAGTGCAACTGATTAGGCCTGGGTAAATATACAGGGCAAAGATCTGCTGAACAGGAAATATGTGTATATGCTACATCTTCACTCTTACATTCAAAGCTCTCTGCAGTCCACCCATGAGCTCTGTAACCGGCAGGAGGTCACATGATCACAGAAAGCGCACAACAGTTCAGTCATTTTTTTTCTGACACCAGCTCCTCGCAGTGTCAGCTGCGTTTTGGCGGTTGTTCAAACAACCTCACTTCCTTTTAAAAACTCAGCACCAATACTTTGTTTTTCAGCTGACAGCTGAATCAATATTGTTATAGGGAGAATCACTATCCACATCTTGTCCAAACTGAACATAATAAAGATAAATGTCCTCTTTTTACAGAATATATTGTTAATATTCTCTTTGAAATATGTCGTAATGTGCAAAATCCTGATCTATAAGCACACATTCTTCTTGATTCCTTTTGCAGAGATACCTCAGGACTGAATACAGTTCTTCTTCTGGTTACGCCTCCGTCCTCTCAGGCCTAAAAGAAACAAAAGATTTCAAACAAGCCTTTAAATACATCATAACAGGGCAGCAAAATTCGCATACGGATTTGTGCTATTATCAAATTGCATGAATGCTGATATAATTTCTAATTATATAACAATACATTTGTATCTGAATATTAAAAAAACTACTTAAACAAAAACTACTTAAAAAAAGCACTACTAAAAAAAAAGGTCAGCATACGTACCATCCTCACCATCTGTGGCAATAGTCTGAAGAGAAAGACTTCTTGGACCCATTTTGTTCTTCTTGACTTTAAACTTCACCTGCGGTGGACTCTCAATCATCTCAAATGTGTCTTCAACTTCACCGGTGCTGTCAGTCTCTGAGCTCTTGCGAGGAGTAACGTGTTTGGATGCTTCTTCTTGCTCATGAACATGATTGGCCAGCCAAGACGCTTCCCTGCTTGTAATCTTAGCGTCTTTATGACTGATCTGTTTCACATCTGTGCTTTGAAGAGTTGTTTTAGACAGAGCGTCTGGACTCTGGTTGTTTGCTCTGCCTTTCAAGAAATGCCGGAAGGAAGAGCGCTGCTTTTTAGAACCAAACAGTGAAGGTTTCTTCCCATCCTCTGTCCCATCTGGGGATGCAGGGGACTGTGGACGTACGCTGTCTCCATTGGTGTAGATTAATTTTTCCATGTTATTCACAGAGGTATGGTCAACATAGTCTCTCAGCTTAGAAAGATCCTGCAGGGAGCCAGTCACACCTAAACTGTTGCCCACAACCAAAGAGTACTTAGGATTATGGTATTTATGCGCAGGCACCTTTAGGTCGGCTTGTTTGGTGTCCCCTACAGATATCTGGAAGCGTGACATGGATACAGGAACTGTGAGTTTGTTGGGTTCCACTGGCGTTTTCAGCACAGGAACAGACAGGGCCGGCTTACTGATGTGAAACTCACGATACAGGTCCACTTTATCAGACACGGCATACAGCTCTCTGAAGTCATTGTCGAAGAAGTCAATAATTTGTCCTGACATCACAGTGATTGTGTTGCGGTTCATCCTCGAAGAACTCCATGTAAAACTATAAAGATGAGAAATGTACAGTGAATGCGTTGATTAAAGACTAACCAAATGTACTACAACGGTGGACAAGATGGTTTTGTCGGTATACAGACCTGTATGATCCAAACATGACTTTCTCTCCATCTACCAACATGTACTTGGAGCACAGCGATCCTGGCAGACGACCAAAGGACAGCGGCATACCGGAGCCTCTCACAGTTCGCACACGCAGGTTCTGAAAAAGAGAGAAAGCAATGATTAAAGCTGTGTACACATCATTTTCTGCTGTCCGAGACACTTTTTTGGAAGTGTACATCTATTGCACACCATCAGCTTGTCATCAAAATGATTTTGTATAAAAAAAATTAATAAATACAATTATTATGTTGTACAACTATACACAATTTGTCTCATACCGCTTCTTTTAATTACATCCAAATGCAAGATACCGTTTTGTCTGTGCACTCAGAGGTGCAAGCAATTTATTATGTAGGAAAAAAGCAGCAGTAACTTTTTTTTTAATGAATGATGCTTTGTGACAGTTTCACAGGAACTGAAATTTTGGGTTTGTCTAGTAAAATAATTACAATACGAGGAAATAAGAGGTCAGCAATTGATGACATGTTGCCATGTGTGAGAAAAAAATCCTATTATTTACCGTAGCGCTGCTTTTAGGCTATAAAGAAAGAAAAAGCTCTTATCCAGGCACAATTGCCTGCAAACAAGATATTTAATGGTAAAAAAATCCAATTGCTCAAGTGCTTGCGTCCCGCGGTATCATTTCAATTAAGTGTGAAAAAAAGGATGTAAAAACAGACATGATCCGGCTAAAACACCCAGTCATTCATGACCGACGTCTTAGCTAAGATCTATATCATACTGTCTGACATCATAGAGCATTTACACTAAAGACAGTTATATCTTTAACAATAAGTAAACTAGTGTCCATAAGACAGCTGCAATGATGACAACCCAGCAGAAGAAATTAAACTGGCATAACTTTAAGCATGATTTGATTTCCCGTTGTTGAACAATAAAACACTGACACACAGTTAAAAAATAAAGAGCTTACATGGTAAAAGCTTATAATACATGTATTGTTACCGCCTGTTAGTGTGGATGATATAGCTACTGTTATCTTTATAGTTACTGTTCTTGGCATGAACAGTATAAAGTGGAAAATATGATGTCAGATGTCAGAGCAACACACCTGACATGGGCAAACATCCAAGTTGAAGTCGCGAGTCAGAAGTTAACGAAAAAAAAATCCTTACACACAGAGGTGTGGCGATTTCATTTGCACATTGAGGACTAGAAAGAAAGGAATACTGTAGTGACAAAAGGACTTTGAGTACAAGGCTGGCATGAATGAGGAAAAAGCAGAAGCGTGAGAGATGAGAGCACTCCACAACTCTCCTAAACAAGATCAAGTTGCGTTTTTTTTCTTAGTTCTGTTGAAATCTGCAGATCCTCTTTCAGGAAATAACAATGCTGAATTATCCAACTCTATTGCTCAGTGTAAAGTGTCAGATGAAAAGCCCTAGTGTCCTATATAAAACAATCCACATAGATAAGGCTCACTGGCAGTGTATCTTAGGGAGATACGGTAGTATTTGGGGCAGTCTTGTGGAAAGCACTGACTTTCATTCTACAGCGTGGTTATGTGTGTGTGCACAGCAGACCAGGAAGTCAGTTGAACCCTTTGGCAACAGCTCCAGAATCATCCAGAGTTTCAGGTTCACACAGATCCCTTGAAGGTCAGCTGACAGTCTGTTAACATGTGCATTTGTGAGTGATATGGTAAGTCACGTGTTCTTTTTGACTTCTTTTCCAGCAAAGCTTGATAAGGCACGTCTGACTATCGCTAACATACACATATTATGCTATGTTTTGATAACACGTGTCTTAACTTTAACTAGCATTGTGTAATCACACACAGAGAGTCTTTAAGATTAAAAGGGCAACATGTTGGTTTATTAATGGCTAGTGTCAAGGATTAAAACTTGTATGTGGTTGAAGAACACACACTGATTTTTGCTTCCTCAACATGTTAGAAGTTGAAAGTTTACATAGTGTTGTTAAGATTATAATTGTTTGTCTTAAAACTCCGTGGACTCAACAGTCACAGTCACATAACTATTAATAAGCAGCAAATTAGAAATGTAATCAGGGAAAAGTCATAGTTAGAGAATAAGTGCTCCCTTATTCTAAAGTGTTACCAAATGTATTTGACTGTTTTGTAAGTTGGTGTAAAATATGACCCTGACATTATTATCATATTCAGTGATATATTATCATTAATTACAATCTAAATTAATCACACTGAAATATTTTGCCAAATTTTAAATAATGTGAAATTATTGAAGAGCAATGATTGATCTCCAATTTGCATTAATTGTAACAATGCATCCTTTATATGCACTGATGATTCACACATTTAAGTATTTTCTGCATTAAAATCATAAATTATATTGTGTCCCACAAATAATACCATGAAGCATGGATAATTCACTTTATTTTTATTGTATTATGGTAATGAGATTTTTGATTATTGTACCGAAAAAATATATTTTAATAATAATTTTTTAGGGCTTTTTTGTTTTATGCAACTTCTTGCTTATCAACCAGTTGCTATCACTCACCCTCAGGTGCTGCACAGAAATCTGCAGCCTGCTGCTCATGTCCAGGAAGTGAGGCAAGCCGTGCTCCTCCAGCAGCAAGTACACAGCCACCCCTCTCTTACTCGAAGCATCTAACAGATCCTGCAGGATCAGCAGGTCCGTCAACAGGTCCATGACCACCGCTACCAACTGAAAACCAAGAGAAACCAAACCGTGATTAAAGCTTAGCCAATTCATTTAGCTTATCATTACATCTGCTCTGAGGTGAGTATGAGCCACATCGGGCTCTTTAATTTTTGCACTGTGGGTTTAGTTCGTCTCAGTTTGAGTGAACACGTAAAATCACATACAGAACACAAAGCAGCTGACAAATTTGGAATGAAACCCAGCATGAGTCACAATTTATGAAGCCAGTCAGTCCATCTGGGTTAAAGGACATGCATGTGTTATATATAAACCACGCACCACAGCATTTTAACAAATAAAATGCAAACTAGGTCAGCATTAAACTCATAATGACGAGGAAAAAAACTAGTTTCAATTTACTGGGTCAATTCAAAGCTTGTTTAAAGTTAAGGTTAGGCCTCAATGGCTTCTTCATCCTCACTGACTGGCAAGTCAAAGCTATGTAAATAAGAAGGAAGCAATTTGCATTAAAGACAAAACACAGATAGCAGCTGAACAGGAGCCTCACAGGTTGAATCACTTTTGATAACACAGATTCTTTTCTTTTGCTAAAGCTGGAAATATCTGAAAATCACGTGTTATTTATCAAACTATTTTTCCAACAAGCTTAACATGCTACATTACAAGGAAATGCTATTTTTCACATTTTCAGGCATGCATGAAAACCAGTCTACCAGTTTCTTAAGAGGCACCATCTGCTTCAGATGAGCACATGACATCAAAGACATGTATGAGCGTCAGGATCGACCTGAGGTGCGTTTTCCAAAAGACTGGTTAGCCTACTATGGTCGCAAGTTCCGTCATTACCAGCGTAGTTCAAAGATTCGGTGTTTCCCGAAAGCATAGTTCAAAGATCAAATAAACCAAAATGACAACGAACAAAAATAGTAAATTAGTCAATACGTGCCATGTTCATCTCTAATCAGGAAAATAGCAGAAGTTATTCCTTCACCAAATGCGTGTGATGTCATTAACAATGGCCCTATGTGGTTGAACTAATGTGGTTCGAGCAACAGAGATGCGACCCTGTTCGGGAAACAGTCGTGTGTAGCTAGTTCGTTTCCAAAACATCGTACTTTGGTGGTTAATCAGCGAGTTACATCGTTGTTTGGGAAACGCACCCCTGGATAATATCTAATACAAGGTCTTGTGGACATTGTCTAATGCTAACACCGACACCTGAAACTAAAACAAAACTCTAGTCAGAAATATGCGCTGAACTTTACAAGGCACATCTACATCATCTAACTAACAACTACTGGAGAGTAACTCAATAACTGTACCCAGAATGTCAAGAGTATAAAATAACATTGCCATAAATGTGTATATAATGTCTGGTCTTCTGCAACTCTATAGCAAGAATATTACAGAAAGTGTGCTTGAAGATGAATTGTAAAATCACAAATTAGCAGTGTGTTGTATAAAAGTAAAGTGACGGCAGTGTAACTACAAACTAAACAAACAAGGGCAGCACTTGCCAGAATATCATTAACTTAGTTTGTCAAGTGCATTTGAATAAGTTTCACCGCAACCCACCAACAAATCAGCCTTATGGGTGTAGAAGAGATGTGACGACAGAACACACAAGTAAAATGTTTGTGTATATACAATAAAATTAACCAGCTATGTATTATACTGTATTCATTTTGCTGTTACGAACAGAGATTGCCCATTAAAATCAGGTCCAAATGTTGTAATGATGTGTTGCGTATTATTATTTCATTGTGTTCGGGATGTCTGAAAGATTTACAAGGCGTAGCTAAATTATAAGTTACAATGAAATGTAGTGGTTCTTGAGTTGGGGGAAATGTTTTTGATTTTAATCCCATTTCCTGCATTTACATGGGATTCATTTTTTAATGTTTAGGGACCATGGTGAGAG
>JAUMHR010000045.1:11411233-11426564 GCA_032361145.1 Enteromius fasciolatus
AACACTGATGTCAGAGGTTCTCCATACATCTCTCCGAAGCTGTAATGATTAGATAAGAGCACACATAAGTCAAATATAAAGCATACGACCTCCAGAACTTCTCAAGCACCAATGTAAAAGACAAAAATTGCAGCTACAGAAACGCTACCCTTTCAAAAGGCAATTTACTGCTCAGCCAACCCTTCATTTCACATGATAAAATTAAACATTTGGACTTGATTAGTACAGTGGTGTGACAGCACGCATCCTAAATCTCCCAAGGCGGCGACACCACGGCCCTACGAGCGTACGGTCAGGACATGGGACAGCAGAGCAGCTGACATTTAAAGGACAGATAGCTGGAGGGAAGAGATGGTTTAGGTGTGGAGAAACAACACTTCTCCCATGAGTTTCCGCTTCAGAGCTTTCTGAGCGACCACACAAGCATGCCGAAGCACTAGTAGCGCAGCTCCTGTCAGAACCTCTCTGGTCTTTTTCCACCCATCTTCATTTTTTCAAGGGTCATGCTACATGGAGTTTATTGCTTCTTTTAGAGGGGTAAACCAATGCATTTTACTAATGAATATTCAAAAGAAGTATCTAATAAGCATGCTGCACTGAATATCAGCACAAGAAATTAAAGGTACAGTTGACCATAAAATGAGAAGACTGTCATTATTATTTAAAAGCCAACAGAGTGTTTGCCCACTTTTTCAGCAGCCTTGGTTCTTAAAGTATCTTTCTCGTTCATTTTTTTTTTTCATAGGGACGTTTAAAGCATCTCCTGCAAATTAAAAGCCATGAACTAAACCAATCAGCTATGAGGTAAATCACATGTAAATATTATTTTGAACCAAAAACATATGAGAAAATCTGAAGGCGTAAAGACTTTAGAGAGGAAAAGAACAATCCCATAAAACATTGTGAACGACATGGCTGAATTGAAAACAAGAGGTAAATCTAAACCTAAATGTTGATTGTATATAGAAACAACATATATTATGATTACTGCCAAATATGCATGTGCTGTAGGCCTTTATACAAATGTTTAAGTACTTAATGTCTACATCTTTTTTCACACAAATTATGCGGTTAAACAGAAATATTAAACAAATCAGTCGAAATACCATAAAAAAGAAAAAGAAAAGGTCTGTTTTTAAAGATTTATAATTTATCATTAAACACTTCCCTATGGAGATTATTAATGTGAATTTTATTTTTGGAAACCCCATTGAGTTTCTATGTATGTAAAATGAAATAAATATTTTTCTAAATAAAAATATTAAAGTCATACAGACATAAAATGAGTCATTTATGACAGAATTTTCATTTTGGGGTGAACTATCCCTTTAAAATCAAGTTTTTTTTTAACAGTATAAAATTCTTCCAAAAAAAACCAGTCACATACAACATACAACAGCAGAGAAGATATGAGCAGAATGGAGAGCCCCTAAAGAGCACAGCAATCAAGCCTGTTATTTTCCTAGGTTTTCTAGGTTTTTTTGCATTTCTTTCTCCCTGCTCATACAAACCAAAACTGAGCCACTTCTATTTCATACCGCTCACACACACACACACACACACACACAATCTGAGTCACTCCAACAGTTAAAAATGTAGTCCTAAAGGCCATATACTGTATTAGCACTCATTGAGCACTGCACAGCCAATCAGATTCAAGGAGTAGAACTGTCCATCTAAGTTAGCGGGCAATTCAATCCCAAATTGCACATGACCACAGCTGTCTCATGGGAAATGTAGTCTCATCAATAAACCAAAAGTAAATTAAGTTTACATTAACAGAGTTTCAGGAAGACCTCAGGGTGAGGGGAAAAAAGAACAAAACCTAAGCCTCAACCATTCTAAAATGCATGTATCATTGTCATTGGTCGTAGCACACATGCAATTTGCTATATAAAAGGATATGTACATATGTTCAACCCAGTGACAAGACACATGGAGTTTCGTATAAAATCTCACCCATCACTCCAGACCATTTAACACCACACATACATACACGTAATATATGCATCCGTCCTTAAATGCATCGTCAGATTTTTCTTTAAGCTACAAACACTTTCAAACTATACAGTGATGGCTATGAATTAGCTTTCAGTTAACCTGTTACTTTAATAAAACTGGCCTCCACTTAGCTTATTAGAGCAGTAAATGCAAAGTCAAATCAAATGAACATTAACATTTAACATACAGTGCTCCTTTTTCCAGCTATCTGTCTCCCTGAGGAAACAGAGCGTTCAGTAGTGGTATTTTCCAAGGCCCTGAGTTCGAAATGACTTCATTTGTTCATCTGAACCATTGGCAGCCCATCTATTCTCAAAGCTGGAACGGTTATGTAATGTGATCAGCCCTCACGTCGTGCAGGTTTTGTTACTTAATAAACAAGGGTAAATATAATCTACTTGAAAAAGACGTTGACATCATTATGCATATTCGGGGCACACAAAGCTACTATTTATTGCTGTAGTGTCAGACTAACCTTTGAAGTCTTGCGCACTATTAGCAAAAATTGTCTGGTGAGATCCAAGAACACCTGGGAAACCAAGTAAGCCCTTTGTTGTTGTGTTTTGCTGATTAAACTTTAATACTTCGGTGTTCCTCGTTTCCAAACGCTGGCTCCATGAATGAAGTGACAATCCTGCACTTAGGTCCTGACTAAACCACAATACAACTGACGTAACGTACAGAGACCCAGACGTCATGGATGGACAGTCACTACCATTCAAACGACAATGAAGATCATCAACAGGTCAAGTCTACATGTGATATTCACCTGAATATTCTAAAAGAACAACAACAACCCAAAAAAATAGGGGGTGCTAAACACTACAGCAGACTAAACTAAAGTATTTGGAGATATTTGGAGTGTCATACCTAGAGTCGCTCCATTTGCACATGAATACAGTGACCAAGTCTAAGCTAAATGAAATAAAGAGCAAACGAGTGCATCTTTTTTTTTTTTTTTTCCAAAGAGGAGGAATAATAAATCAGGTGTCCTACTGCAGTCCAGTAATCATGCTAAAGAAAATTCATGTGTAAATAATTGATTCCGTTGCAAATCCAATCAACCTAGATTTGTCAAAATGAAAGCTAAATATCACCTCATCTGACATGCCATCCGAGGACCAAAATAAAAGCAGAGGCTCCTGGGTTCTTGAAGAAGCTTTTAAATCCCATGTCCTGCTCATCATCCTTTGTCTGGCTGTTTTCAACATCCATGAGTTCATGTAATCCACAGTCTAAATCCTTAGAATGTTTTTTTTTGTTTTGTTTTTTTTCTCTTCCTTTTTTTTTTTTTTTTGTTTGTTTTGTTTGCTTGGTTCTTTTTACCCGAGCATACAAAAAAGTCCCCTCCACCTAATCAAAATTATAAAAATGGAAGCCACTTGCAGGGAATAAAGTCACATAGAGAAATGTTCTTGGGTTGTGGGGAGGAGAACGGTGACCACAACAATGCGCGTCACCTATTCCTTGATCCAGAGCATCTCAATAAAAAAATATCTGAGTAAAAACCTCACTGCTTTCTTCCAGCATTGACATCTTCAGTAATTGTTACAATGCACTTCTTTGTAAGGAGACTCCGTCATGCAGAGGACTGTATTTTGTCCTTGTGTCCATATTTACTTCATCTCCTAATGCAAAGGGTAGGAGATCACACGTTTCTACATTTGCCCTTTACTTAAATATATAAACAATTTAAATAAACCTGAATAAATAAATATATAAATAAATAAATCTGAATCGATCAGTTAATAAATAAACAAAATAACAAACAGACTGATAGATAGACAGACAGATATCTGGCTTCCTCTCATTCATTTTAGTCACTCTCTTAACAAATGCTTTGCTTCAGATTGAAGGAGGAATATTGTTCTCTCTCCTCGATGATGTAAAATGCAAATATAAACAAACCAAATCACAAACAAACAAAAAGTTGTAAAAATATATGTATATTGAAATTGTTAAAATCCTAAAATCTCTATTGTAATGTAACTGCATCAAATCTTTAAACACAACATGCCCTCGTTTAAAGAATTAATCTCTTTTTCTGTATTTTTTTTTACTGTATCTTCTTATCTTTTCAGTTCCTCTATGTATAATTGTAGGTTGATCTTTTTGTTCCCCTCTTTAACTAACTTTCAAGAAAATTGCCAGCGTTTCTGCATACAGAAAGCTTTGCCTGTACTGTATGTCGTCTCCTGAGCTGTTAGAACAGTCCCCTTCGGTCTAGTCATGCTCTGAGGGGCCAAACCGCTCTCAGGTCTCTCTTTCCAGTTTCTCTACAGTCCTGTTGGGACGTTTACCACAAGCAAATACAAAATGGTAACAGGTCACAAATGAAAACAGGGAGATAGAGAGAGAAAGACTTTGAGATGGAATGCCACATGTCAAACTGCTCCCTGAAAAAAACAGAGATCGAGTAGTGGGCCTTAGAAATAACTAACACTAGGTAAAGTTTCATCTATTTCTCCTGGAGCCCACAAATGTTATTTGGCTTGTACTTTTTTCGCCGTCTTTTCCTTGTGCTGCCGACTGACTCTCTCTTCTTGCTTCTCTAGTTCCTTTCCAGGGGCTGGTGAGGTTACCCTGTGGCTCTTTTATGAACACCTTTTCTTGGGTTGTTAGAGTCCCGTGGTCTAAGCTTCCCGTGCTGTTGCACTTCTTCACGAACGGGGGCGCTAGAGAGCTCGGCAGAAGCAGCGACGTCAGTGACAGGCTGCTCGCCGTCTCTGAGAGCTGCTGGCTGTCACACGTCTGATCAGAGCCGCACCGTACCATCCCTACATCCTCGTCCGAGCCTTGCCGAGCTCTTCCTGCACTGATGTCCGTTTCACAGCTGCTCTTGCTGCGCTGGTGTCCCCTTGTAGTTTGGAGATTCTTGGTGGCCGGAGGACTGGGTCTCAGGGTCTCTGTGGAGAGGCTGGCGCGATCGTCGAGGAGCGTGTCCAGTAGCGGCTGGGTGGTGGATACGATGAAACTGAGCCCTTCTTCCATGGTGGTCGGTAGGCTGCTCTCCGAGCTCCCCGTAGCCAGGGAGGAGTCACTGTGAGATGGATACTAGGGACAGAAACGTCAAGGTTTTAGCAATGATGTGATAATCAGTACATTTACATGGACAACAATATTGACAACAATCTGATATTAACACCATTTAAATAGGGATTTCTGAGTAACAAGTTAAACTAATACTCGAAGTAAACACAAATCGAATGAAGACGTGGAGTATTTCCTTTTTGGTCACATTAACGAAGTGCAGTATAGACATGTACGCACCTTAATCACAATATTACCATCAATATTACTCTCCCTGCAATGCATGAGTTGTACGTCTGTGTAAGATCAAACCTGTGTGGTGAGCAGCCTGGTGTTTGCTCCAGGAGAGCGTAGAGACGCCCATGAGGCAGGGGAAGTTAGCCGAAGCCCTCTTGGTTTGTGTCCCGGCCGGCCTCTCGGTGGTGCAGGGAGGGCCGCGACAGCTGGGTGGAAGAATTCGGCAGGGAGTCGGATGGGAGTGGTAGAGCGGCTCGAAGCTCCAGAAACCCCTGGGTGCTCCTCATTACTGCTACTACAGGGAACTCCACCTGCACAAAAATTCAGTTACTGAATTTAATCTGAGTTAGCTGATGCAGAGTTTGAACGTATGGAAGCTGAATGGCACTCTAACAATGATGATAACAAAAGCTGTGGGCAACACGTTTAAATAATTAAGCATTTGCTCAAAACCTGTGCAAATGTTGTCCTGCCGCAACTTCTATCATACACAACTCACTTATATGGAATAATAATTTAGTGTAAAACTGTAGGTTGCCTTTTTGATATTAGGTCAACTGTTTTCTAGTGTTCAAAATAAATTTGGAAAGGGAGACAATTTTTAAATTCTGAATCTTGCACAACTAATGTTCACAATGCTTTTCCTTGCTTTGTCCTCCAGTATCATTCCTGTAATACTGTGGATGTGCCGCATTACCTATGCTGTGACGAGCAGGTGTGTGTTGATGTGGACTTTGAGAACCGTCTCCATCCTCTGTCCCAGAGCTGTGAACCCGAGAGGGTTGCCGTAACCTGCTGTGACCTCTCCCTCCAGGTTCTTCAGTGTTTAGGCACTCATCACAGCCCCTTTCCTGAGCAGAAATATTAACACGAGCTTTCAGGATCCCGGGAGTCTCTTAAATGGCAACATCTCATTTTCTTGGTAAACTACACACTTTTTGCATTCAGGGCTTCCCTCTATAACAGTAAAAGAGATTAAGGAACGATTAAACTCTGCTAGATAATCTGAGCCATCTGCCTCACATACTGTCGTTTATGGGGTTTCTCAAACAAATAGCTAGAGATGTTTAGGTCTGCTGAACAACTTCTCTGGTTGAGCAGCGGAGCTACATGCCCCATGAGATTGCAGGATTTAGACTAACAGCTTATAGTTATTTGATTTCTTCTGTCTAATTAGTGTGAGTCTATGGTCATTCTAACTGATTACTTATAATTAACAGATCATTGTTTGAGATTACAGCAGTTTATACATCAGATAGAGGTAAATCATTTCCAGGATGAAGAGTTTTTATCTGTTACTGAGCATTAACCACTATTAAGGGCATGGAGAAAAAAAACTTTAAAAACTTTATTTATTAACAATTTCAAATGCTGTCTCAAAAACACTCAAATAATTCAACATGTGCAATGTTACAAAAGATTTCTGCTCGTTTAAACATTTTTTTTTTTTATTGCCGTTTTTGCCTTTATTTATTACAGGACAGATCAGTCGTGACAGGAAGTGAATTGGGAGAGAGAGAGGAGGAATGGGATTGGGAAAAGTCTGCGAGTCGAGACGTGAACGGAGCTATGTGGCACACTGCCCAAGAGGCTACAGGCGCCGACTGAACTTCTTAAATATCAAAGAATCCTAAAAGTATGATAGTTTCCATAAAAATACTTTAACTAAAATAAAAATACTTTTACTTTGGCTTTGCCATCACAGTAATAAATTAAATGTTAAAACATGTTAAAATAGAAAACATTTATTTTGAATTGTAATACTATTTAAAAATATTACTGTATGTTGCATGTAATAAATGTAGCTTTCAAAATGTGTTTTATTTCTAATTTTCTTAGACAAAACAGTACAACATTTTAATATTAGATATTTGCCATAGAATGAAAGTAATTTTCAACAATCATCAATAATAAATACAGATATAGATAATCCTGAAAAGTGCATATCTTTAAACAGATTTTCAAGTGTAGATACTAAGAAAATTGAGGGGGTGAAGCATTCAAAATGACAAAATCATTTTTGTGAGAGAAAGTTCACCTTGCCCTCTTTGGCAGCCATCTGGTACACACTCTGCTCGTCTAGGCTCAGGTCATCAGGCAGAGCGGGCGAGGATGACTTATCTGAGAGCTGCTCTGACCTCAGAGACGCCTGCTCCAGTTCAGCCATGTGGATCTGCTGTAGGCAAGAATTTATAGCAATGATAATTGGGAGGGGTTTTCATCATTAAAATACTTCCCCACTTTTTGGATTTCTGCAGACTTTTACTACATGCCAGTCTAATGGCTTTGTGGCGTTTGCAGAATGCTGAAATGAGTTTGACTGATAAAACTGCCAACGGAGACTTTGGATTGTTATGGACAGCATGGTTTATGTCTGACAACGTGATGACGACTTTCCAAAGAAGAAATCTGGGTAATTCAAGAAGAGAGACGTTTAGAGTCAAACGGAGTGAGTGGGACAGATGAGCTTGCAAATCAGAGATGTATGGAGAGCAGAGACAGAGGAGTGGAAACAGACTGATGGACTGACGTTGTTGGCAGTCTGGCAGAATGGCAGGATGACAGGTGTGTAGGTTATGGCTTGAATTACTTCTTTCCTGATCTACCCCTGTCCTGTCCGTCACTGTGATGGGACACAAGCACTGAGAGATTGTTTGTGTGTACATTAAACAATGTGCTATAGTACAATAACATGAGTTTATGGGCCAGACATGATGTCTGTCTGTCTTTGATAAAAACACCAGTACAAAACAGTATCATTATGAAATGACCTAAACCTTTTCTTCTGTAATATATGTTAAGATTATATATATTTTCCCGGAAAGCTGAAATTTCAGCATCATTACTCCAGGCTTCAGTGTCACATGATCCTTCAAAATCCTCTAAAATGCTGATTTGGTGCTTAATTATCATTTATTTTCTTAGGATTAATAAAATGTTAAAAACGGCATATATTTGAAATAATTGTTTCATCTGTCTACCTATCCTACTTCAATGCTGTTTATACTAGCCTTAATACTATTTTTTATAACTAAAATTATTTTTAATTGTATATCTATAAATGCATCATGCTTGCTAAGCTAAAACTGAATTTATAGGCATTCTCTATTCAACTGTGAAGATTTGCATGTAGAGGTAACACTTCAGAATAGGGGTCCAAAATAATGCATTAGTTAAGCATTAATTGTTTACGTGTTCGGAAATTGGTTAATTTGTTCACAATTAAGCATTAGTTGAGCAAAAACACACTAGTAATTAATGATTAACTTAACTTTTTACTCATTAATTAGTAGTGTGTTTTTGCTCAACTAATGCTTAATTATGAACAAATTAACCATTAATTAATGCTTAACTAATGCATTATTTTGGACCCCTATTCTGAAGTGTTACCCATGTAGGTTAGTAGGCTTAAACTGCGTTAGCAAACACTGACACAGCTGCAGTGTACCTCTTGTGGATGAGTCCTGCAGTCCTTGCAGACGGGTGGGGAGGAGTAATGATGGAAAACGGAGCCAGAGAGGTTGTCAATCATCAGCATCTCCCCTTCAAACGAATCTTTGATAAGCAGAGATACACTGTCCAGCCACAAGTTCTCCTGGGAAACAACATCAGAGTTAATAGCGCAGAGTTATAAACGATAACTCACTGAATTATGTGCAGGGTCATTGGCTGGGGTTTGGGGATCTGGGAACACTTTTTTAAAATCTATGATGAGAGAGCAGTTTTACTAACAGCTTGTGCCAACCGTCTTCTGGCATTAAAATTGTATTGTCAGGTTTTACTAAAGATGGGCAGTCATAAGTCATTTTTGCACCTGACCTATGGATTTGTAGGCGTTTGCCTTTCAAATATATTCAAATGAATCAAGCAATGCGGTTTACTAATGTCTGCGCTCTGCCATTATTTAACGCCACAAAAAAGCATGACTTAAACTATTTCGCATTTGATTGACGGCAATAATGCTTGCTAGGAGGATGCACTGCAGAGAACAGAGAGTGTGTGGTAAAAGGAACAATTTTTTCCATATGTATTAATTTATTTTGAATGCCAGAAGAACATATTATTTGGAAATTAATTTCTTGGCCTCCAGTTCTTTTCAATGTTCTTCATCTCTTTATTTGCGACTACGCTAATTTGTGCTGCGTTGTTATATTGCATTGGTCGTTATGTAATTGAGATGTTGCACCTGTGTTCTTTAATTTGCACATTGTTAGTACATCACCCACAGAAACGGTGCTGTTTTAAAATTGTGCTCTCGTGCTAATTGGCTCTGTTTAGTAAAACTGATCATGAAAACTGTAGTAGTAATTGAGAACCGTAATTTTATAACATTTGGAAACAACTTTGAAATCGTCCTTGCACTAACAAAACAGAACATCCCACTCACCTGTGCGCTCACACACACACACACACACATTAATGAGAGGGTAGGGTCAGAGAAAGGGTCTCCTTCACTGTCACAGGACTGGTCTTAATGACGGCGTTTGAGAGGAGCCTTACAGCAACAGAGCTTCAAAGAGCAGCTGTGCAGAGGGCTAAACCTGCACACACACACACACACACTCTGTATCCGCTCAGCAAAATCCTTTGTGGAAAAAATTCAAAGAGCTAAAAGTTTGAAAACAAGTCTGAGGCACCTCAAAAGTTTTTTGAAATTTGGCTCAACTCGGGAGCTCCGAACACGTAAACAAAAACCTTTTCGCCCGCATCAATCAACGTCTACTTTAGCTTCCCTCATAAATGCCACATCACTCAATGCTAATATCAAGATGAAGTACATGTGGTGCAAGTACGATTTCATAACAAAATACGCTTCTGGAAGAAGGAATAAAGATTTGACCATTCAATATTCAGTTACCCAGCAGAGCAATTTAGGAAGGAGTCAAGTGAAGAATCAATCTAACACAATCAAAATGCAGCGTTATCTAATAACAGTCATTTATTTCTCCAGGTAATTGTGCTCTTTGCGTCACTGCCAAGCGCTTTTGATTTCCTACGCAAATAAACAATTAAGTTGAAATGACTAATTGGAGTTAAATGAAAATTGATCAGGCTGGCCTGCCTGCTAATTCTGAGTGCACTTGGTTATTGGCAAGCAACCTCTTATGTACAATAAACAGGACTAACAAAAGCGCCCTTAGAAACACCAGCAAACCTTAGCACTTCTAATGAGAGTTTGACACCAACTCACAGGCTGCTATTATCCTCTTAAGATTAGCACCTAGCAGTGGCCAGTGTTACAGGATCACATACACCTCTGTAGTCCAGAGGTTTAAGTAACCAATTTATGGTTCCAGCCATGACCCACAGAGATAATGGCCCACTTGGGTCTGGTTGCGGCCAATGCACAGGGCGATGCGGTCATGGCCCGTAGTGCGAGAACAATCATTTTCAATATGGCTCTGAGCGCGAGTGCCACATTTATGGGCGTTATAGTCTCACCTGTGCCGGTGTGGGTCATAATTCGTATTGGCCGGATGGAGCGAGGAAATGCGGTATAATTGGCAGGGATGTAGTTTTAATGACATTTAAACATATGGGAGTATCAGTGTCTCAGCATATGGCATCGAAAGCGCTCCTCAAATCGCAGGTCTCCATAAATCGAAGCGCAAGAGCGTGTACACCTCCAAACCCTCTCATTTAATGAGCTTTCTGGCGGCTTCCCGGTGGCAAATCAATCAACACATGGTGCGAACAGGTGTGAATTCAAGGAAAAGCAGCATCTGCCAGTTTTGCACTTTTCTGAAGGTTGTGTTTTACAGATAGATGAATCAACCGGAGACGGTCGTGAACTCGATACAAGGCGATACAAGGATACAACTCTGATTCTAGTCTATTCTGTGCTTTCTCTTCTGCTGACTGTAGCTGTGGTTTTGTACAATGCTGATCATGAGGAAAATGATGTGTTACTGGGACCTAATCAGTACATGCTGTTTCCTCCCAGGCCGATACATTAACACAGACTGAGCCCCGTTCACTAGCTTTCACTACCCGTTCACTATTTGTGCATAAAAACTGTGTAGCATGTTCAGACCATTCACGCACCTTAATGTTTTTGAAATATGTCTCTTATACTTAGCCTGTATTTATGTGATAAATAAATAAAAAAAATACAGTAATATAGTAACATTGTGAAATATTTTGTGCTGTCAAATGCGATTAATCGCATCCAAAATAAAATTTGTGTATTGTGTATATTTATTATGTACTTTATATACAAATACACACACAGTATACATTTACTACAGTACAGTAACATGGAAATATTGATTTATTATGTATTTATATGAATACAATTATATTTATATATTTTATATAAATATGATATATATAATATATATATACATACATTTTATAAACAAACATAGCATATTTTTCTTAAAAATATGCATGCATGTACGTTTATTTATAGTTACATAATAAATATTTACAGTACGCACTTATTACACAACTTATTTTGGATGTGATTAATCAAATAACAGAAATATTAATAGATTTATATTAATATTATAACAATTCAGTACTGTATTTTCTATCTGAATGCACTTAATGTTTTTTTTTCAGGATTCTTTCATTAAAGTTCAAAAATCAAAATGATATATTTTATCTTAAAATATATCTTATCTTGTCTTATATAGGTCTAAATTCCTTCAAACCTTCTTTTTTCAAAGTCTTTTGAAACTTTTTTTTAAAGTCTTGTCAAGTTAACATCGAAAGTGATTTTTAATTTTCTAAAAAAGTCAATTAGTTTAAATTCTATATCTTCAAATCACAATTCTTCAACCGGTTTCCTCAAACAAATTCTTAAAGATACACAACCCTGACCCATAATGCCACTCCATACAACACAAATAACAAGGTTATAACGAAATAAAAAAAAAAACTTTTACACACAGTTACTCGTTTTTCAAAAAAAAAAAAAAAATACTCAAAAAATCAGATACGCATACTCGAAAGCATCAATGTGACTCAGAAAATTCATCTTACTTTACTTGGCCATGGCACACCGTGTGACCAGAAAATCTGAAGTGCTTTAAGGACGTGAAGAGCTGTTCAGCAGAAATGCTGCAGTCAGTGTGTCAGTACGCAAGGCACAATTCAGAAGAGATGCCTAGAGTGGGAGGTGACTTCCCACTGCATTTAAAATATGTTCTGTTATAAATACACACTGAACTGCGCTTGAACTCGGAGCGTAAACCTCTCCTTCACAATCTGCTGCTCAGTTTAAGCAAGTCTTACCGTAATAACAGTATGTTTGAACTGCCAAATCGTTTGCCAAGGCAGCTTATCTTTGGATAAATAAGAACAGTACAAGAAAAGGAAAAGTGAGAAAAAAAATCTAATATTATCCACAACACATAAACTCATTATTAAAGATGAAAGTTAAGTGCTATAGTAAATAAAAGAAGATTACAAGAAGCACAAATTTAGCAACTTATTTATGGCTTTTGTAGGCAGGTTCCTATCCATCCTAACACCCGATATAAAAAACAGAAGAGTTCATTTTGTGAAATCTCCAGCTGTCCATCTGTGAATATAAAACTTAAGCAAAAATGAAGCTCATTAATGACACATTTGCATTCCTCGTGTCTCTAACCTTCTTCCGTTCTGCTCTCTCGCTCTCTGAGGAGATAAAATGCTTTCAGTCTGCTGACATCGCTGCTGCTTGAAGTCAAACTAGTTTTTCCAATTCCTGTTCTGCTGACTGTCATGCATACCTCTTTCCTGTCTCTGTGTCTGTCTTTGCCTCCTCCTCTCCATCTCTCAACCCCAAACCTGCAGTTAGTGATAAGGACTGAGCTCACAGCACGGAAAACCGCTCCTGTCTAGTCTGAGGTGTTTGTGTGCGCCTTTGTGTTTGTGTGATCGTCACTATCGAGCCGAGACTCTGAACAGGTATGGGACATCACTTCCTGCAGGCAGTGATCTGTCTTTTTGGAATTCAAAAATAAACCAATACCAGCACTGGGGCTGGTTTCAGCACATGCCCGCACTGCGACAGCTGAAAACATGAGACATAAGGGTATCAACAAAAAGTCTTTTGAAAGTTTGAAGACTTATTTGGCTCCATTTACTAGACTAAACTTCTAAGGATAAAAAATTACTTGAAAGATTACTAACAGCTTCGAAGCACCAGCTATCGGGACTGATACGGCACTTTCCATGAATATGGTACATCCATATGGTGTCAACATGCTTTTTATCAAGCACCCAGACCCCCTTTTTCTCTGACAACAAGCAGATATGTTGGACACGACAGCTAGTTTTATCTATTCTCTTGTTATGATTTTTTTTTTTTTAAATGAAAAAAATGTATATACCAGAAGCGTACATACATATATAGCCATCATAGCAAAAAAATCTAAAACTGTCTAGATAATTAAAATGTGGTAAGACAAGAAAAACAACAAACAAATGATGCTGACCACAATCTGTCATCCTTTAAAACTGCTACCACATTATTTGTATTTATTTATTTATTTATTAAAATGATATTTTTACTTACAATTTTCATTTAGCTGGCTAGTCTCTATATAAAAAATAGCATTTTAAAATTAGTCTTCATTTATTTTTTCTTTGATTTATTTACGTATTCATTTATTAAAACTATTTACATGGCAAACCTCATGAAATCTTTATAAAGTAAAGCTCGTATAATATTTGGCTTTACCTCCAGAGACAGTTAAGGTTTTCTGAAGGTTAAGCACTTTCGTTCACTGGCCGTTTGTTTAAAAAAGAAAAACCCTCAAATTTGTATAAAATATCAATAATGCAATAACAGAAATCTTTCCTTCAGAATGTTATGTTATGATATGTAAAGGCAGTATACACCTGAATGCATGAGCATGCACAAACACTGACAATTATGTACATAAACAAATCCAGGTTCACTATTGAATCTGTGCGCTTAACACTGCAATGAATTCAAGCCTTCAATTAGCATTCGCTTCCTTTCTCTCTCTGTCCTCCTCCTCTCTTTTCCTCTTTTCTCGGCAGTTACATAATCTGCTGCAGAAGCTAAAAATGGACAGGTAAAGACAATTATAGCTCCACAATAGCTGCCTGACAGTGAGTCATCACGGCATGCGTGCGTGTGTGTGTGTGTCTGTATGAGTGCATCACAACACTTGTCAGTACTGTTTTTAGCAATTCAGTCATGCATGTGTAGAACTTTTCTTTCCTGGTGGATCTGGTTCAGCAGTTAATCATTTGATCTGTAACTTAATTACAAAAGGTGATTAGCGGGTTTCCATATCTTAAAGAGCATTGCAGACCGACACAATGTGTTGTCATGGCGACAGGACCCAAGCTGGGGCGAGTCCCGAGGCTGTGTAATGAAAACGTCTCATTCTGTGGCTTCTTCTTCCCCCTTATTATGCCTCTTTTGCCCTTTGTAGCAGATCTAAATCATACTCTAACTTCATGAGCAAAGGGCACTAACATTTTTCCATGCATGAAGAAACTAATTGCTACAAAACACTATAAACACACGTGTAAAGAACTTTCAGAAATTGTTCATCCAGAGGTTGTAGATACCACATGATGGTAGAAATTTGCCAGCTGCTAAATTCTGCTATAGGGGAGATTATGGTATATGTGTCACTGATTTAACAGCATCACTCCAATAATCTAAAGTGCTGTAAGCACTGCAAAATTTGGTCAATTAAACATATATAGATATATAGAGAGTGTCCATTATTTTCAGTTTGTGCATGTCATGAATTTTCCACATGGCAGGTGAAATTAAATAAATATATATATAGCAAACTTTCACCAATGCTGTGTTTACTTAATCAGCATACAGTAAAATACATCAAAATAGTAATATTGTTAAATATTACATGCCATTACAGATTAGGTGTTATTATAATTCATGTTAAGACAAATTACTCCAGTCTTCAGGGTCACATGGTCCTTCAGAAATCATTCTAATATGCTGCTTTGTCGCTCAAGAAACATTTCATAATATCAATGCTGAAAAAAAAAGTCTTTGCTGAATCCTTGTGTTATTTCAAATAAATAAATAATATATTAAATGTAAAATAATATACTATAAATGAAT
>JAUMHR010000045.1:11426664-11438900 GCA_032361145.1 Enteromius fasciolatus
AGTCTTTGCTGAATCCTTGTGTTATTTCAAATAAATAAATAATATATTAAATGTAAAATAATATACTATAAATGAATAAATCTTTTGTACGGTAAGGTGGGATAATGTAAGATTTATAATAATATTACTATTCAGCAGGGATGCATTAAATTGATCAAAAGTGAGAGTAAATATGTGTACCGTACATTGTTATTAAAAATGCAAAACCCTATTAAATTTACATTTATAGATAGAATTTATATATCCATACTGAGATAGTGTATATCAACATGATTTAAAATCACTCCTTGCTACAGCCATTCATGTATGAATACATCCAACCAAATCACATGTTCACCAATTCATTCCTCCATGAACAGTCAGTCAATCTATCTTTCCCATTATCACTCCAATCATCAATCACATCTACAGTAGCCATCTATTCAGTCAAACCTTTTTTTAAATCAATACATTTCTCCATCTACAATCTTTCTGTGCATATCTATAATGCATCCATCATTCATTAGTCATCAACAGTGACACTCTATCCTTTCTTACTTCGTCAATTTATCAATCCAAAGCTCAATAACCCAATGCATACCATCCAACCGAATCATAATATTCATGAATGCATTTCTCCATCAATTATCTGTTTATCAGTCCATCCATCCATCACTGTCCATCTCCTGACATCACTGTGTGTGTCTTACCTGGGCTGGTGAGTAGAGTTTCCTGGCGCTGTTGGGCTCGTGGACCCCTGGGAGTGTGTTTGGGGAGTGAGGTGGAACAGTAGAGCTGGGTCCAGCCCCCTGCTGCCCCCCACCGCTCCTCTCGGCTCCAGACCCCCCTCCTCCGATGCAGCAAAGCGTTCCCTGGGCCAGCTCCATTTCAATCTCCGCATCCATCTCTGCCTCCTCCTGGGCTTCTTTGTTGGAGTCATCCAGGTGTTTCATCAGCACTGCCACGACCACATTGATGAGAACAAACTGGGCCGTGAGCACAAAGCTCACAAAGTACAGCGGAGAGATGAATTGTAGGCTGGGATTACAGGTGTATTCGCCCGGAGGGCATTCTCGAAGAGTGTCCTACAGAAGTGAAGAGAGAGTTACTATAAAGGTAATTCAACTTCTACGTTAGTTATGCTCAATTCATTTGACTGGACAAATTGGGAATACAGAATTACAATACTTTATAACACTACCAGTTTTCCAGAATAAACAGATAAACATTCTTATATTAGCTACTATTATAACATTATTTAAACGGAACCAATTTATTACATTTTATACTGGAAAAACAAGACATAAATACTAATTAAATGTTTTTTGGACTGTGTCGGATACGTCAATAATACAAACTAACTTTTTTTAATGGTAATGTTATTTAACAGCAATTAAGTTTTGTGCTGAAAACATGGTATCCAATCGGACATTACACTTGATAAACTAATAATTCGATTTCTTAACCAACCTCCCCAAAAGTAAGAAATCTTTCAAATAACACATCTTTGTGCGTGCAGCACTAATAAAATACAATACCATAAATGATGTAAGCTTGTTTTATAGATATATAGATATAAAATAATCTCAGTTGTGACAGAAGTCACAATCACCTTTATTTATTGAAATAGTCTTTAAAAATGCATTAAAACATTGTCATCAAAATATTCTGAAATTTTGTGTCAAAAAGTGTCAAACTCAGAATTTAAAAAACTGTTGTTTAACAGCAATGTGGTTGTGAACTGAACATGTGACACCCATTTCTGAAAATAATACTAATTACATCAAATGCTTACTATTAAATGATAAAACCATTTTACAAGGCCTCGACTTCCTAGAGGCGGCAGATAACCAGTAATGTGACAACTGTCCTCTTATCCTCTGCAATTTGATTAGCAGGAACAATAGGAACAAATTCCAGAAAGCCAATTTCATTCATCCCCCCTTCCCCCAGGTGTGAGTGAGATGCAGATGGGCACAGGCCAATTTTACTTGGCCACTCGTGTGTGTGGTTGGGGTACGATGGCTTCTCTGCAGGTAGGTAGGAACTCAGGTTATAATTTACAGCTTTGATTATGGTGCTTTAGCTGCCAGGAAACCACTGCAAGCCTCTGTCAACCATAAAACTCATTGTGTGTGTGTCTAATGGGGGGAGCCTGTCACCCTCCATCAAACACTCCCTCTGGTGTGTGCGGGGCATTACGCTTCGATATCACGCCAATGTGTTCTCATTTATTCAGGTGCGCTTTACTACTGCGCTGAATGTGCTGAGCTGGTAGTTCCTCCATCATATACATCTCATATAAACGGCAGGTTGGAGGGAAAGGAGATGAAACGCGGCATGTTGTCTTAACACAGGCCGATAAGAACTCATTCCTCAAAGACAAGTGTATTAGAGACGAGAACGACATGGGAGAACGAGAAAAACAATGATGAAAGAGACTATGTTGAAATACCACATAAAGCAAAAGGATGGATCAAGAAAAGAGCAGAAAATGGAGAGAAAAGACTGTAACATTGTAGATTTATAAGCCGCTATCTCTATCCTGGTTTCTTTACTGCGGTGAAGCATTAGAAATCATAAGCGTTTCGCTTGTGTATATTTCTAAAGTGTCTAGTTGACAGCTTCCTTTGTTATTCTGTGCTTAAATGGGTACCAATCACTAACAGTGGGCATCTTCTGCAACTGATTTGGTTGGCATCACTTTATGAAACAGCAATGCTATATTTAATACAAAGAAAAGCCAGTTTTCACTTCATTCGGTTTTGTTTTTTTGTGCTATAATGAATGCAGATACAGCATTGGTATATATTATTTTAAATATTTTGCTGAGCTGTCGCTTCATTTCTCTTTAGTGGCAGAAAGTGACAACAGCAGTCTTCTCTGGTCTACGGTGGAATAATAAACTAAAATACAAAGAAATGTATTATTGTTGCTGGTGCAGTATAAGCCTAATGCAATTATGGCTCTGTTTATTGTGGTCTTGAACTCCACATACTCAAATCTAAATCATATTTGATCTTGAACTGCTGATCCATGCATTTATCCACTAATCTACAAAATCCAGGGAACAACAGTGGCAGATGTAGGGATGAAGATATCCAATGAAATATGTCAGCTCTTTTGAGCTCTTGAATAGGACTTCAGCTTACAAACATAAGCATTTGATGGTCAAAATTAGCCACTGAATAATTCATATTCATTAGCTTAGTATCTGTGTACCTACACTAACATTAAAAAATCTGACATCAGTAAGTTTTGTAGTTATTTAACAAATGTATACTTTTGATAAAGAAGGTGACACATTACATTGATTAAAAGTGGCAGTAAAATCATTTATCTATTTAACTATTGTAAATATCAAATAAATGTCGTTTTCTTGTTTAGTTTTCAATTTCTTAATGGATTCTGAAAGAAAAATGTACCACGGTTTACACAATAAATATTATTTCAACATTGATAAAAGCAGTAAAATAGTATACCAGAGTGATTTCTAAAGGACCATGTGACTCTCAAGACTGGATTATGATGCTGAAAATTCAGCTTTGCCATTACAGGAATAAATTGCATTTTAAAATATATTAAAATAAAAAATATTTTTAAAATTTTTTAAATTGTTGAAATTTTATTTGAAATTGTAATAATTTTTCACAATAATGCAATGTTGTCTTTTGGGTCAAATTTTAAAACAGTTTACTAACTGTCCCTAATTGTTTTTATAATATATTGACACTCATAGTATTTTATAATTTATTTTTTTAATTTTTACTTTTTAAATCTTTAATTTTTACTTGCATTTTTTGTATTTAATGTTTAATTTCTGCTATCCAGCAAGGGTTTGAGAGTAACGCAATTTCAGTTATCTGTATGTCCTTTACATGTGTCAGAATTGACAAATAAAGCTGACTTGACTTGATAGCTTTTGTTCTGTTGTACCTTCATTATGCCATTCCAGTTGTCACCAGTGGAGACCTGGAAGAGGGTGAGGAACGCCATGCCGAAGTTCTCAAAGGTGGCGTGCCGACTCATGCCCTCACATGGATAGTCCTCATTACATACTGCAGACAGAGACATTGTTAAAAAACACATTTTGTAAATGTTTATCATATTATCACCTAGAAGCTTTGTCTCAATGTTACCTATGCAGTCATGCTAAATTCAGCTTTGAATTCAGAAGAATTGAAGGTCAAGAGAGAGGGCTTGGAATCAAAATAAGCATAAAAAGGAGTAAAAGAAGGGTAGTATGTGTTTACCCAGCTCTCCAAACAATTCCACCCCCAGTGCAGCATAAATGAAGAACAGCAGCATGAAAAGGAGGCCAAGGTTCCCCACCTGAAAGACAACAATCAAGACTGAAACCAGTGCATATGCACTCATCCTTGACACAAAATACAGACAAGCATGCTGTGACGCATCTACAATGAATCATTTAGCAGACGCTTTTAACCACGCAAATAACAATTAAAGGCCAATAACGGTACCACATTCTGAATTGAGCTAAACCTAACAGGCAAAATCTTAAATCTTTAAATGTGGCTGCCCTGTACTCAATGCAAAATTCATTTCATAGTTCAAAGAAGATGGATTACAATTTCAAGTAAAACACCTTTACCCTCACATTAACCGCACAGTGCCTTAATAAAAACACATTATCCCTCATCGTATGTTTAAAACTAACTACATTTCTGCACTAAAACTATATTTATGCTTAAAAAAGAACCACAAAAATCTCATTTTTAAGTGCAGTTTTGCGTCTCATGTATATATATTTCATGCTATAACAATGTTTATACATTTTCCTCTAAAAAAGAAAGGGGGAAAACGATTTGAAGATAATGATGTTTGAAATGTTTCTAAGATTAAACATTAGCCTGAGGTTTAATACAGATGGAAGAAGTGTCTGGAACAGATGTAACAATAACCAAAAGCAGTGTAATGTACATTTTAATGCCCCTGCTCTTTG
Organism: Enteromius fasciolatus; assembly: GCA_032361145.1. Taxonomy (NCBI): domain Eukaryota; kingdom Metazoa; phylum Chordata; class Actinopteri; order Cypriniformes; family Cyprinidae; genus Enteromius; species Enteromius fasciolatus. The sequence continues at coordinate 11,431,607 of JAUMHR010000045.1, forward strand.
AGTCTCTCAGTAGTCACAGTCTGTACCTGTTCCCCTGCAGCAAAATGAAGCAGAACAAATTTGTGTTTTAACAAAAAGCTCATAAATGATGGATGGAAGCAGTAGTCATGTCAGAGGTACAGCTCTGGGAACAGAATTAACTCTCTTAATGGAGCAAATGAACTGTGTCCTCATGTGGCCAGAGCAAGGCTCATCACGCTAGCGCTAGCACACTAGCCTGTCAACAATGTGTGTTTGCGAGTTCAGGGTGTGCCCACTATAGGCCAGGCATCTCAAAACTAAGCAAAGAGATGAGATAAAACCGAAGGCGACAAAGAATATGGCACAGGCGCTAACGGCTAGACTAAAGTGCTGGTAATTAAGAAAACAGTGTGAGGGAGCTATAAACGTGCAAAATGGTGAATAAAACAATCAGCTTCGATCGCATTAATGTAATTTGTATAGTTACACGATGCGGCTGGTCATGGCGTTTTATGCAGCGTGCCAGCGGGTATGATAAAACAACAGCTGAGCTATATTACCATTTAATGCTAAGTAATGGCCTATCAAACCGACAAACCAATGCTACAAAACGACAAAGACATTCTGGCCTCAAGATGTTAGGGGAACATTATGACTGTACAGGACCAGGCTGTGTGTGTAGAATCTGTGCTTCATTCTTTCTGTTCCGAAGGCAAAATCTAGAATTATGGTAAGATCGAAAGTGTTTCACAAGCCTGTGATGCACAAAATAATGGTTAGGCAGCTTACAAAATACTATAGTACAATGATGGTCTCAAGATGGTAAATTGTGTGATGTATGTTGTGGTACTGATCGATGACTATATTTTCATGAACCACAGGTTCTTCAAGGTCCTCGGAAGAGTGGTACTATGTCTAACAGTTTCAGTCGATTATTGTCATTTTTAATACTTTAATTCAGTAAGGAGACACTAAATTACTTTTTAAATAAATAATTATTTTAAACTTTCTTTTCAAAGATTCCTGAAAAAAAAGGACTACAGATGAACTGTTTTAATAATATATATTTCTTAAGCAGCAAATCAGCACATCAGGATCTTTTTTGCGTGACACTGGAGTAATGCTTGGTGAAAATTCATCACAGAAAAAAAAAATAAAAATAAAAAAAATAAAAATATATATATATATATATATATATATTTCAAAATATAATAATATTACACAGAATACCTGTTTTACTGTATTTGTTTATAATAAATGCAGTCTCAGTGAGGATAAGAGAAAAAAAAAATCTTACAGAACCCAGTCTTTTGAAAAGTAGTGTACATCTCTGGCTTAAGATATGCCTACTGCGAAACTTAATTTATTATTTATTGGCCATTTTTAAACACCATATCAGCAGCAAGGCTAACTTCACGGCAAAAATAAAGTAAATTTTGACAAAAAAAAATGTTATGATGAATTACTTGTTGTGTACACCAATTGCAAATTGCTAAATGCATATATGTAAATGTAACTATTAAAAACATTTCAGATTAACACAATACATTCAAGGTGATGCTTTTTTTAAATAAACCAGTTAAGAATATTGTTTATTTATGTTAAAAACTGCAGTCCAGTATGATATGTATGATATGTATATGTATATGTATATGATATATCTGAAGCTTACAGGGAATGATCAGTACCTCTAAGAGAGTTGTAAAGGAAACGCACAGGAGTTTCTGGAAGGATGTACTTAATAAGAACTGTGTGGTGGGACTGAGTGCCTGAGTGGCTCTTTAATCAGCTGCAGCGTTAATTACCTCACAGATGCCATTGGGGATAAGACATTGGGCCCAGCAGTAATGAACAAGGGATCGATACCCACAGAGGAGTGACGCTTTACTCCACCCCAGAGATGTCTAGCCAGCAGCTCTCTCCTCAAGCAGTCACCACTATGTGACCAGTTAGACAGCAACAGCGTTCTGTGTGTTTGATTATCAAAGCATTTGGACTGCCTTACGTTGCGCGTTGGTGTGTGAGCTGCTATCTTTTCACATTACCTGTCATCTTTCTTCAAACTATTCCTCTTGTAAGCAGGGCGATCAAAATTATGGATCTCGCTACACTAGAGTTTCAACTTCTTCTTTAGGAGAGCTTTTATTTGACTCGTTCCTTTTTCATATGTCTTTTTTATTTGATTTTATCTTGTGCTTTAAAGCTACCTTTAAAGGTGTGATATAACAATAAAGTTTTATTACTAACGTATCCCAGTTGAAAAGCCACGAACAAGATGAATGTGTGTGTGAGTGTGTGCATGCAAAAGCAGGTACTTTATTCTCGCTTTGGGGTCCTTGTGTGCCCTGAGAGAGTTTGTGGCTCCTATGAATCACCGAATTTCATGGCCCAATGAGTAGCCTGTTCTTGTTGTCGACACTGTTTGGATGACTTCCTCTTCTTGAGCCAAAATATGACTAAAAGGGGTGGGGTGACAATGCAATTCTTCGTAAGGGAGGTTCATAGTGGTATTATCACCTGTGGCAGGGCTTGAACTACCGTATCCAGCAGCGCTCTCATTCCCGTGGCCATCTTTAACAGCTTTAGCACTGTCAGAGAGACCAAGAAAGAGAGAGAGAGAGTTACAGAGAGTTTAACAATAGACAGTTTAGTGTGTGTGTGCCTGTCTATGATGCGTTGATCACTTCAGAAGAAGAAAAACAAAGAGCCTGATAACAGACAAGGACAACCCCCCCTCCCACCTTGGTCTAATTCCAGCCTAAACGGCTAATGAGGAGAGAAGGAAAAGGTCAGGGCTAAAATTAAACCCTCACACTGCCGCCCTCTCCCCCGTACAGATGTAGAGTGATGGCACACTGACTCAGTGATAGCTGTGGACAACAGCAGGATTAAATACCAGATTAAATGCTAGACAAACAGATCAATCCTCAATAATACAGCACCACTGACCTGTGCAAAATACCATTTTGGTATGATGGAGTCGATATTTCTAAGGCTCGTATTGGGTAATGAGGCGAACGTAAGAATCATTGGCTATTAGGGACTTATCAACACACGGGCCACTGATCAGGTGTAAGAGGCAAACGGGGAAGAGAAAATGAGAGATTTGGAGAGACAAATTAAATTTAGTACTGGAGTATTAAAGCAACTTTTCGCAACAATGTTCTGTACATGAAAGGAGCTCATTTGTATTTTAGGCTGGATGGTTGAATAAAAGATTAAACGGCGAGCTGAGACAGGAAATAAAGCTGTTTGATCTGATCTGGACAGACAAAATAAATACATTATTGGCATTAATTAGGACAACAGATAACAAAAAGATTGGCGTACAACCTAAAACACATTTGGCTATGGTGCTCATGTGGGGGATCAAGTTCAATTCTGGCTCGCAACATTTCCCAGGTTCATTCCTTCTCTCATTCCCAATCATTTCCTGTTACTTAGCTACTTGCCACTCACTAAAAGTGATACAGGGCTAAAAATAAATAAAAGAAAGATAAAATTCAGGAGAATAATGGCTGTGGTGTGTGACAATAAGCACTTGCGGAGATTACGGCAGAATGGATGTATGGCAGCAGCAATTCTAGGATTTCAGTCTTTTCTTAACATGAGTTGATGTGGGTTAAAGAAATATTTCTTGCTTTAAGAGCAAGAGGTTTAACTTGCTCCACTGATATTCGAATAAACCAAACATACTGCAGGTATAACATATATTGCATACAAGAATAAGTAGTCATGGGCACATGGGCCACTGATCAGAACCTGACCAAATCCAGTTTTGACCGACTATAGTAAAGGACCACTTTTTCTTATTTGTGTATGCATTATATATATATATATATATATATATACTGTATATTTAAAGGTAATGTAGGACAGTGGTTTTCAATCCTGTTCCATGGGAGCATGGGAGCCAACGCTCTGCACATTTTGTCTGTCTCCCTTATCTGACATATTCATTTGAGTTCATGAAGCTCTTTCTTAATAAGCTGATGATCTGAATCACAAAATGTGCAGAGCTGTGGGTCCCCAGGAACAAGTTTAAAAACTCACTGATATGAGTAGTTAACATTTGAAGTGAATCAAAAAATCCAAAACTTAAAGAAAATATTTTGGTTTCGGGTTTTAGGACAACTTTAATGAAAAGTTTTGACCATCGTGACGCTTTTGTGTTGATGAGTCTATTCAGAGTCAAAAAACACTCCCTTTGGTATCTTATTGAAACCTCAATAAGCTTGAGGAAAGACCATATAATTACATATTTTAGGTTTAATTATGTATTTAGGGACGCTGAAATGTCCAGCAGCAGCTATGATGAGTGCTTAGAGAAGGTCAGTGTCTATGTTTGTATAACTAACCTCGTGCGATGCGCAGGACCCTCATGATGCGTATGATGGTGGGGTTGATGGGAAGAGCAGCACTGATCTCGATCTCCTCCAACGTGATGCCCATGACTGACAGCAGCACTATAGCCAAATCCAGCTGGTTCCACCTGCACACATTCACAAGGGACGGATTTGCTCAGTTATGCAAAAATTAAACTTTCGTCAACTCTGAATTCAACCTTCCCCTCTAGTTTCATTCCATGCTGGTCATTAATTCCTCAAGAGAGGTGGCTTAAAAGAAATTAACATTTGAAGTTCTGTCTGGTCAAACAAGCAGCTTGGGAGCTGAATTGTTGCTGGGGACCACTTAATAACACCCAATTAGGGAGAATTAAGGACCCACTCCAGCATAGGTGACCTCATTCACTAATGCAGGACGAGGGACGGCTGGTTTTTACACTCCAGCACAAATCACAGTCGCCCACATCTGCGGTGCTACAACTAACCTCGGCACACCTGTCTGCGCACACACCTCTGCCATCCAGCTCGTAATTGTGACCTAGTTAAGAGGCACGGATAGCTACGACAATAAATAATGGCTTGTTGAAAGCTTTCTGGTGTCAGACCAGAATATGCGTGAATAAAAAAGACAAAGTGCACTGCGATCTGAGCCTGTTTTATTTTTTTACTCTTTTAAATGGGTCAATACAATATATTCTAATAAAGCTACAAAATGCCAGGATGTTTACACCCTGTGCTTGCTCAATGCACCTTGATACATGTCAGTATTAGTTTATGACAAGCCAGAGGAACCGCTCTTGTAAGCAGCCTAATGATAAGTAGAAGTTCTATTAGGGAAACAAACACATGAGAGAGATTTCATTAAACCCTTGAGACAAATAACCACATTCGCTCTCGCTCTTCACTGTAGTGTGCTGCGCTTTACTGCATTAACATCATGCAGGGCTAATTTCATTTCTATCTGCGGCATGAATGCAACAGCAGATGCAACGTTTTGCCAATAACACACCTTCCGGTGACTACAGAAAACAAAGTAAAAGGATTCGGTCAGGTGGAATCGACATCTAATGAATTAATTAAATCAATTAGCGATTGGAGGAGAGGAAACGTGAGGAGATGAAAGGTGAGAAGGGGAATGAACTGAATACCTGTCTTTGAAGAAACGTCGGAAGCCAAACGCGATGAGCTTCAGGACAGCCTCCAGCACAAAGGTGCTGGTGAAGAAATAATTACAGTACTTGAGTGTGATCTCCAGAGACTGGGGGGGGAAGGAAACATACAGAAGGAGAGGAAGTCAGAGAGACAGAGGAAGAGAACACGAGAGGTGTGAATGATTAAAAGACTTTCGCCTCGGGTTCATAAAGTATAATAATATCAAGTATTCTATGACTGTTCAGGTAAAGCTTAATATATCGAGACAAGCTGTATGCATTGATCAGACTCGAAGTGTATTCAGAGCCAAGTTTCTCAAATTAATGGACCCTCAGGGTGTCAAATCGCTAGAGGTACTGTGGGAAATTTCGGAATTGTCAACAAAATGTCTCACAGAAAACAATAAGGCAAAGCCAAATCAGCAATGAGGGCTGAAAAGATAAATATCACGCTATTCTGGTTTTCTGTATTAGGACATAATACAAAGAAATCATCTGGTCCTTGGCAGGTCTTAAAACAACACGAGATACAACAGCATGACATTATTTATTTAACAAAATCTCTTCCAAAATGGATAAGCCATGGATGATAAACTAATAAACTACCCTTACTGTTAACATAGGAATTAAGAGGCTAACAGTCAGACACGGCTAGCTAAATACCTGATCATCAGCAAGTGTGAGCATCTCTATAAAAGAAGCAGTTCTGGAGTCTTCAGGTGTGAGATAATACAATGCCAAAAAGGAAATGACCGCAGTGATCTTAGAGAAGCAGTGGTTGCCGCCATCAGTCTGGGAAGAGTAATACGGCCATTTGCAAACAATCTGAAGTCCACCGTTTCAAAGTGAGGAAAATTATTCACAAGTGGAAGACATTCAATCTTCATAGGAGTGAATGTCCCAGAAAATTGACCACATGAATCTCTGACAAATTACAGACAACCCAAGAGCTACACCTCAGCCTCTACAGGCCTCAGTTAACAAGTGAAAAGACAAAGTTTGTTTTGAAAAGAAAGTTGAATCTGAATGAACCATAAGGCTTCTAGAACAATGTCCAATGTGGCCATAATGCACAGGTGATAGCCACAAGAGCTTATCACACAAATACTTCATACCAAAAAATCAAACATGTTGGTGATTTTGACCTGGGCACTTCACAATCTTTAAGTCGACCATGAACTCCTCTGTATACCAAAGTATTCTAGAGTCACATGTAAGAACATTTGTCCAACAACTAAAAACTGGATAAAACTGGATCATGCAACTTGACAATGATCCCAAGCACACCAGCAAATCTACAACAGAATAGCTAAAAAGAAACAAATCTTTGAGCTGTGCATAAACAAATGCCCGCATATAAACTAGAGTAATGTTGTAAAGAAGCACGTGCCAATGATCGGAGTCAGAATGATCTGAGAGACTGATAAAATCATATAAAAAATTATTACTTCAAGAGTGGATCTACAGGCAAGCCAATAATAGGGTATCCTTAGTTTGTCACCAGGGGCCTTTCCTTATTGGCTTTATTCTTGCTAAATAAATAATGACACCATATGATTTGCCATGTTGTTCATCTGTTGTTGTTCAATCAAATTTTACGACTTGCTAAAGACCAGATGATTTTTTTATTATGTCCTCATCCATGAGGAATCCAGAAATCCATGGAATTAAATAGGATGTCCATTCTTTTGTTTATATATATGCTGTACATAACTGTATACAGTACATATGTATACACACTCATCAAAGAATCTCAAAAAAAAGTGTCACAGCTTCCACAAAAAAAATATCAATAAGCACAGCTGGTTTCAGCATTAATAAGAAATATATATATAT
>JAUMHR010000045.1:11439000-11451178 GCA_032361145.1 Enteromius fasciolatus
TTTTTGTTTACATTTTTCTTACAGAGTCAAACTATTCAACAGTAATATTTATATTTTTAGAGACTGAAGTCTAGATTTCATCTTACGTGAGGTTGGCTGTAGTGCTCCAGTGACATAGTCACAACATTTACACAGATGATGAAAGTGATGAAGATGTCCAGGTAGTGACTGGTGCACAGGGTGTGGATCATCAGTCGCACGTGACTGTAATTAGCATAGTAGGGCAACTTCTGGGCCTCTGAGAGAAACAAATAGATCAATTCAGAAAGAGCATCTTTTGACAACAAATATATAAAGCTGAAGTGTGTAAAGTCAAAAAAAAAGAATTCAAATAGAAGGAAGGAAAGGCTACTCGCTGGTGCGTAAACTGGATTATTTTCTGCAAAGGAAAGATGCAACACAGAACACACCTGTGCGGTCTTTCCATCTGGCTAATGTTATTATGTGATGTCTGGAGAATTAAACTGGATGTTCAGCATATCATGAGCAAATCAAATTATCTCTTTTCATTTACACTCGTTTTCATTTCACTGTACTTCATCCTTCCCTCTCTTTTTCTGTTGGTCTTCATTTTGCTCTCTGTGGAACTGGTATGGCCAGTAAGGTCAGCGATGCTTTGTTTTGATTCATTTTATTAATTTCATTCATTCTTTTTTTGTTCTTTAAATTCGTTTTTTGCAGTGTTGATTCGATCATCATGAGTTATTGCAAGCAAAATAGCAAAAATATCTAAATTCATTTTGCCTTTGGGTCTTTCCCAAACTAAAGACCATGTTAAATTGAAAAAGATGTGGTGTTCTCGGTTTGTGTACGTTGTGATGATTTTTTTTTTTTCAATTTGAAATAAAATATACAGAAACTGAGAAAACGGTTGTTTTTTCATTTGTTTAAAAAAATCCAGATTTTGGCTGGATTTTGTTTTTTGGTGCACAGGTAGAAAACGGATAAACGACTGGAAAATTCGTTTTCCACTTGTGGGCGGTCATGACACGCCCCTTATTACCTATTTGGTCAACCAAATCTGAGCTTGTGCCGACATCATCAGTTCATTCAGCTAAACAAAAGTCTTCTGCAGCGATATCAGTATCTATAAATATGTTGTCTTTCTGTGCAGCCTAAACGCATTTTACAAAAATATCTATTTCATAAATATTAATACACACCCAGGCTCAAAAAAAGAGGCAGAAATCACGAATGCCTTCCGTGTCCCTACAAATGCAAGCGAATAAATGGAAACATTCCCTAAAAACACCCAATAATGGCAGTGATGCTAAAAATCTATATAAAAAAATGACACTATAAAAATGGATGCAGGATTGTCAAGTCTACTGAATACATACTAAATTTTACTGAAATGCTTGCAATGAAATATTTAGCATTCTACTATTTTCCATAAAACTGTTAAGGAGCTCGGGCCACTGGTAGGAAGCTTTTGAGTTTCTATTAAGCGTTTCAGCATACAGTGACTGTAAAATATGTAATAGTTTTGATCCTGCTTTTCACTGGTCATAGGGCTAATTTTGTCACCTGTTGTAGAGCTGATAGTATAAGTTTAGAATCGTAGCGTACATTTTCCAACTGAACTAAATGAATTAAAATTTAATTTATGCTCAGTTGCAGAATCACATTACACTGTGCTTCTCACATTATTACGTTTATAAAGATGAATGAACGCAGAGTAGCTTTCTCTGAGAGTATGTAAATTCTGAATATAGCCTATTATTGCATGGCCTCAGACTTAGGCCCTAGTCTGGCCCTGACCCGAGATGCTTAGGCCCTAGCCTGAAAACGTTCATATTTGTGTTTAATAGCAAAATAATTACATTTCGTTTCATTGTATAGCTAATTTAGAAAAAAAAAAAGACGCTTGGAGCATTTTTTGTCCGTTAAATATAAGTTTTTCCCCCAGTTTCACAAACAAGGTTTAAGCTAGTCCCAGACTAAATTGCATGTTTGAGCTGTCTCAGATGAAAATATCTTAAAACATGTCAGTGTCATTGTTCTGTGTTAAGATGCACACCTTTAATATTTTCGTACAAGGCATTTTTGTAAAAGTTGCTTAAATATCTTAATTTAACTAATGCCTAGCCCTGGCTTAAGCTAAGCCGTGTTCATGAAACCGGGCCTTTGTGTTTTAAAGTAATTACCAAGCAGCCAGCTGCAGACAGAGCTGATCATTAACTATGTTTGATCAATTTAGCCTTCTCGAGTTGCCTAAAATTAAATCTATATAGAATTACTAAATTAGTTCAAGCACGTTTAAACATTATTCCTGTAATATCATAATAATACATTTATTTTAATATTATTAAATATGGTATGTTTAGAATCTAAAGCATGCTCTGCAGGACACGGAGGCACCATCACTCACTTTTTTTAATTTTTTTTTTTTAGTGGAAACAAAATAGCCTATGCCATCTTTTTTACTGATTATTCATCATTATTAATATTTGTGAAATAAATATTTCTGTGAAACGCGTTTAGGCTGCACAGAAGAAAGATGACATATTGATACCGATATAGCAGCAGAAGACTTTTATTTAGCTGAACGAACTGATGACGACGTCATGCGCTCAGATTTGTTTGACCAACTGGTGGTAAGGGGCGTGTCATGTCATCTCGTTTCTGCATATTTCATTTCAAATTGAAAAACAAATGATCACAACGTACACGGACCGGCGTTCTCTATTGTTATTGCTCTTTTATTGACAAGACACATGCTTCCTGCCTCTCCTCTCTTTTCCTCTTTCTTACTCCGTCTCTTTTTCTCCATGCGTCTCAGGCGCTTCTCCTCTCTCCTCTTGGCCTCCTCCACCTCCTGGTGTTGTCGGCACTTGTGGAAGTTCTCCACCACCACTCCAACAAACATGTTCAGTACAAAGAAACTGACGATCAGGAGAAAGGAGATGAAGTACAGCAGCATCCAGGGGTTGTTATTGGTTACGGGCTGAAAAAACAGAAAGAATGGAGAAATGAAGACACAAAAACATACTGTACACTTTGATTTTCAGAAGACAATGTGAATGGTGACTGCCTATAGGCATTATATCAGGTATAACTGACTTCCCTAGCACAAACCAGGCAGGAAGGGTTATTCAAGGTTTGGCTAGAACAATGAGGAATGATAGTAACATTGCTTTTCTACACAAGTACTATTTTAAAACGACAAGAAGAAACTAGTCAGAACAGGGAGCTGCCTAAAATTTAATTTAACAAGATAATCAACACAGCCTTGTGTAATGCAGACACTCATAAGCTTGAGGGAAATTGGTCAAATTATGGTAAAGTGAACTTGGGTGCAGCTTTTACTTGGTTGCTTAGCAGCTGTGTGGAGCGAAACAAAGACGCCAAAGTCTAAATTAGCTCATTGTAAAACATGGGATGAGAAAGCACACGGTACTCTGCACATTTCCATCTGCTTCCACACATAGATTATATCCTGCAGTGGACTCTGGTGTGACAGAGATGATGCAGTAGGGAAATTACACATGCCATTTAATCCATGAGGTTTTTTTTCCCGCCCTGTGTTTGACTCCCTTGAGATGCTGAGCTCTTCCAGTGTGAGAGGGTCTGGCTGCAGGCCTACACTTAATCATTATGTGCTGGTCCCTAACTGATGCAAGCTCACTGCTTTCTGAATCGAGGACTCTTGAAAGTCATTGTTTTTAGCTTCAGAGCTAAAAGCCTGTTAGTATTCATAAAGCTGATTGTGTGTATTCAGGATTAAATATTCACTGTTGAGTGCTCATTCCTTAAAGCTCTTTATTTTAGTTTAAAAAGAAACTGACTTTTGATTGGCTCAGGGACCTTTTAAAACTTAACGTATGAAAATAAATACAATTTGATAAAAAAGTTGTTAAAGCTTATTTGCACAGGATATAGTTGTTACAATATATATATTTTTAATAATAGTGTACTTTGCACCAGACCACCACTGCAAAAAAACCCAACTCTTTTTATTTCTATATTTTACACTTTCTCAAAATAAACTTATAAATAATAACTTATTTAAATAAATAATTTTATGGATTTAAATTTTTTTTTTTTTTTTAGAAAAGATGAATTATTAATGACTAAATAAAAAAGCTTTTAAAGGTGCATGGTTTTTTTAATAGGACAGTATATGGCAAATAGATTTCATAGCATTGCATATTACCTATCAAAAATTCTGTTTTAATATTTTTAAGGTTTAAGGAAAATTTACAAAATATCTTCATGATTTTTGGCATAAAAGAAAAATAAATAATTTTGACCCATATGATCTATACAAATATACCCGTGCTACACTTAAGACTCCAGGGTCACATATTTATTTCAGCTTTTTTCCTTAAGCCCTAGACTTCTGTATTTTATAAGATAAATGCGTTTTAATTTGTACTTTAAAAAGTCTGAATGAATGTTGCTGCTTTGGGTTAACACAGAGAAAACTATATAATAGGACTAACTGTGATGGTTCACTGTGATACCAATATGCAAATGTACATCCATATGACATTGAAAGAGCCCCATTTATTTTCATCAGGTTAGTATTATCAGTATGAACATGTCACATGAAGAGCATTACCTGCTGGTCCACTGCCACTGCGTCCAAACCATGATACATGATGTTGACCCAGCCGTCCTTCGATGCCAACACAAACAGGGACATCAGAGCCTGTAAAACATAAACACACGTTCATACGAGCACATGCAAGGACACGCAGAAGAATGGAGATGAGACAAAGAAAGATAGATGGGGGGTTAAACAGACAAATATGGTTCAAGGACAGATAGACAAGAACATGATGTAAAAAAAGAGGTCGTTCTGGTATTGATGCACACAGATAAAGGTACATCGAACGAAACAACAAATTGAGTTACTCAGTATTTGGTATTTTGTGAATCTGTCATGTAATCTGATAAGCCCTGTCAGAGAACAAACAAACCTGCCCCAAGTTGTCAAAGTTGTACTTGTGATGGACCCACTTATAATTGGCCAAGAGGCAGTCAGACTTGTTGGTGATGTTTTTGACATCCAGGCCCAAGCAGTAGTAGAACTTGCCTTTAAAAAGCTGTTGAGGCAAAAGAAACGGCACACACTTCATGTCACTCAACGCCACAATACTCAAGCATCTCTTTAATAAAACTGTCAGAACAGAGGATATTTGAAAGAAAAAGGGTGTTATGAAAGGAGGCCAGGATAGAATAAGAAAACATTTTCTATTATGTGTTTCTTAGAAACACTACCATTCAAATGTTACAAATATATATATATATAAATTTATCAATCAATCAATCAATCAATCAGTAGTGATGTCAAATGATTAATTACGATTAATCACATCCAATATTAAATATTTGTTTACTTAATATGTGTGTGCTGTGCTTTAATTATTAAGTATATATAAATACATTCACATGCATATATACAGTATATTTCAGAAAGTAGGTTGTTTATAAATTAAACTAATCTATTTCATGGTCTCTCTGAATACTGGATTCTGATTGGCTGGAAGGCATGCATTAATGCACAGGCAGTCAGTTTAATCACTGCTCCATGTTAATGCACTGGTTTAATTGATGCACACTAATCAACACATATCACTCGCACACACTCACACACACACACACACACACACACACACACACAGAAAGAAAGAAAGAATTAAAATAAATGCTATAATTCATTCAAATAAATGTGACCTTACTGCACTATTTAATCTATGTGTCTGATTTGAAATGGGCAAAATGCTAGTGCTAACAAGCTGTAACTAACAAAAATAACCATCATTTTTACCCTTCCAGTCAAATATTGTGCTGCAAGAGCAAAACTACTTTTAATTTGTCTAGAACTTGGCAAATGACCATGGAACTCCGCAGCGCTTCGGGAGATTCTTTGCTTCCACATCGTGAATTTAAAATCCTTTAATTCACAGCTAGCTGTGGATTACCCCTAACTTATTTATAATAAAAAGGACATGAATATAAATACAGACATGTACATATTTTAAATATATACTATATGTGTGAGTATTTATGTATACATAATAAATATACACAGAAAACACACATATATTATACAAACAAAAACATTTATCTTGTATGCCATTAACTGTTTGACAGCACTAAAAAAAAAAATAATAATAATAATATATATATATATATATGCACACACTCATCAACACCATATATACAGCCTTTTTAGTAAAGTTTTGACAAACAAACAGTGACTTTCTGCCACAGGTTTTAGTGTTAGCTTATTTTGATGATGATAATAATAATAATAATAATAATAATAGCTCACCTCAATTTTCAAAGATACAAATATTTATTAAAGACACACAAAAAAAAAATATTTAAAAAGTTGCATTTAAAATGCTCTTCTGAAACATCAGAGGTAGAACACGGTCTCCTCTGTTTGCACGGACAAGATGTTTCAGAGAGCATCTTGTTCTTTACCTGGACTCCCAGGATGCCAAAGATGATGAAAAAGGCACAGCAGATGAGAACTATGTTTCCTATAGGCTTCAGAGAGGTGATCAATGTCTCCACAACAAGTTTGAGACCAGGAGCTCGACTGATAACCCTGTCAAAATGGAAAAAAGCATTTACTGTAGCAGAGTTATAAACCAAGCATATGTTGGGCAATGCCACATAAACGCTTGCATCTGTTTAGCTGTACCTGAGGGGGCGCAGTGTGCGCAGAAGCCTGAGAACCCTGAGCACCCCCAGGATCTTAGCCCCGCCTGCCATCGACACCACAATGTCAATCAAAGACACAAACACCAGGAAACCATCCAAAATGTTCCAACTGCTGCGTAAGTATGCCTGCTCTCCAAGATACAAACCCATAGACACCACCTAAAACAAACAAAGAAACAACACATAAAATATATTGATCAGTTTTTGATCAGTTTTGTGTAACACTGAGTTCTGCTCCTCTAATCTGATTCTGAATTTCATTCTGATCCCTTCTAGTATGATTTTGCTTGCATATCTTTGCTGGAATTGATCAAAGCATTTATTGAACGGGAGAAACAGACAGAGTTTGTGATCTCCAGGAAAGCCAAGCCAAGACTTCTAATTATAGGCCTAAAATAGTGCTTCCTGTAGAACTGATTTTACAACTCAACTGAGCTCTGCACAATTTACATCTAAAATCTACCATTTTGTCAGCGGTGAGATGCAGATGTACTTAAGGGAGCTGCTGAAGGCTGAAAGATATGACTTGGAGATTTAAAAAGCATTGCAACTTGTGGAAAAACAGCAAAAAATAAGGAACTAAAATGCAGTAAAAGTGACGAAAATACAAAATCCATTGAAGCTCCAAGGTGAACTGAGCCTTAGGCCTCCCAGGCAGGTTTTTGTGACACTAACAAGACAAGTGACAGAAAAGAAACAGTACGTGCACACACACACACACACACAATCTGACGTCAGCATTGTCTAAGGTCTAAAGAGTGAAAAGAGCAAAGAGAACAAGAAAACAGAGGTAGACAGAAAGAATTATGTACTTTTAAGAAATGAGATGCCATACTGTGACACATATCTGCTATTTCTTGGGATCAATTTGGACTGTATTAGTCTGACAGTTTCTTTACAATACTGCCAAAGGAAGCCAATAATAAATCAGTGATGTATACCAGGCTAGTACAGTAATGTGGCACTCACGCTAGCAATTTAAGGAGGTGCTTTTTGAGTGAGAGCAGATCTGCTCGCAGAACTCCTATTAGTCGAGTGTAGGTGGGCTGGGGACAGTGAAATCAGCCGCTGCCCCTCAGGCGATGTTATACCGGTAGCTATATTTTTTGCTGTAGCTTGCAGAATCTGCCTCCCCAAGGATGAACTGTAATTGTTGATTTTCTGGTCATCGAGAGAAAGGTGGAATCATTGTTTGACTTGTGTCGCCCACTGCACCAACGCTTTTAAAAATGTCCACAGTGAAGGATATGCTCTGCATCATCTCACATTAACTGTATAGGTGGTTGACATGACATTTTAAATGGCAAGTGTGTGAAATGCTATCTTAAAAAAAAAAAAAAAAAAAAATGTTGCAGTTTGGACAATGGATGAATGAATGGATGGAGAATAACACAAATATAAACTAAAACTAAAATAAAAACTAAATAAAATCATACAAATCTGCTTATACACAACAGTCTGGTTTAGTCCAAATATTGCTTTTGACAGGTCTATTTTGTGTTTGTTCCATTTTCCGATAACTGATTAAGTTACATAACTGATGACCTACAAGTGCCACACGTTTACAGCTGAATAGAAGGGCCAGTCTGTGAGATTGACTGCATCTGAAAGGGTAGACTGGCTCTAATTAATATCATTGCTTAATTGCTTGCCACAAGAGAGCCAGCCTGCAAATGTAATGCCCCATTCTCAAAAGGTCCAGAGGAGAAAGTGTGTGTAGAAAAGAGGGAGAAAAAAAGAACGAAAGGAAGATATGGAGATGGATTAAAGATACACACACACTGTTTCATCTACTGGAAAATATAAAGTCTTTAACAATGTTTTCAATTAATCTGAATGTGTGTAATTTTGTTTAATATCTATCAAAGTATAATATGATGATGCAATACATAAAATTTGAGATTTTGGATTTGGGGGACAAAAAAGTAACATTTCACACTATTTCTAGGTCAATTATCAAATATGGAAATGTGACACTGTACAGGCGGTAAGTTGCTGTAGTTTCCATTGAAGCACAAGAAGTACTATGAACATGATTGGTTGGGATTAAAAGATACGCTAAAGCTAAAGCATAATTCGAATGGGGAATCAAATACTAAAACATTATGAAATGTATATTAATTTTTAATTAAACTTTTAATTCAATTTTTATGCTGAAGACATCATTTGTAGTGGAAAATCGCACTGAAATAGAAAGATGTAAAATAGAACCATTTTCACTGGTGTTTTTTGCACCCCACTGAATATTATATGCATAACTGAATGGATTATACTATACACAAACCATTAAAACCTGCAAGATCTGCAATTGCTGTGAAAATAATTACTGTATTGATAATTTTCTCTTGATTCACCAACACAGAACATAGGTACTGTATGTCAGCACATACAAAGGAAAAAAAAATACATGGGAGCTCTGAAATCAGAACAATATATCATGCTGTGAATGTAAATATTTACCTTGAGTGTCATCTCCCCCACAAATATGGCTGTGAAAATGTAATTGGACACGGTGAGGAAAAGCCTCTCCTGCAGAACGAGGAGGAGGAAAACGAAAGCAAAATTATGGAAAGAGCAGAAAGGGAAAAACTGGAATTTTGAACAATGCTGTAAGAATATCTGTTTGTGGATCATCAATAACTAAAACAACTCAACGACTCAGTCTTACCAGGCTACCCTGAAGGATCTTGGGTCTCTCCAGAGCCACAGTGATGCAGTTTGAGAAGATGAAGGCCAGCACCACATAGTCAAACAGCTTATGGGCTATAATGGACTGGCACAACAACCTGAACCTAAAGGAGGAAGGAGGGGGTCAGGAACAGAGATACTGTATATAGAGACCAACTAAAGCAGAAGTACACATAATTGCTGCCTACAAAGAAAGCATTCAAATCTCCATGGAATCTCACAAGTGAGCAAATTAGAAACATTTTACATAGACAACTGGTTTTTAATGTCTGAAGGTTGTCAATGAGCACAAATGTAAAACACATTTTGAGTAAAATTTTATTACAATTGCCCTGAATGGATTTATCAAAACATCTCAATAGTAAGCGTAAAATAGACCTTGGCATACCGTATAAAATATTTTTCAAAAGATTGGGGGCAGTAACTGTTTATATATTTTGAAAAAGAAGCATCTTATGCTCACCAAGGCTACATTTATTTGACGAAAATACAAAAAAAACCCTTTTTTTCTCAAAATCTAATTTTAATTTTATTCATCTGTTTCTTTTTTTTTTAATTTTATTTATTTGTTTTAATTACATTCTTTCTGTGATGCAAAGCTGAATTTTTAGAAATCAATCACTGATTTGATGCTCAGGAAGTAACATTTCTTATTATAACTGTTGAAAATAGCTGAAAATGGTTATAAAATTGTGTGTAAAATTGTATTCTGTGCTATAATGTTTTTCTCAACATTTTTTGATGAATAGAAAGTTTGAAAAACAGTCTTTATTTTAAAATCTTTTGTAAAATAATGAATGACTAACTTACCTTTCAATCAGTCAATCAGTCGATCAATCAAAATCTTACTACCCCTGCACTTTTGAACAGTTGTATATAACTGTCACTCCATCTGCCGTCTTGAATTTATTTTTTCCCATAGCTTGTCACAATGCATTCTGGCAGCTCACTAGTTTTTGGAACAGTCAAGTATCTCAATTTTCCCACTGCAGTTCGAACCTTTAGCTGGATATTCAAAGACTATACAGTTTGGAAAAAACAGACTGACAGGCAGAGGGTGGGAATAATCGGCTCCTCTCTCGCTGACACAAATCAATATCCTAATCAAGCCACCCTCTAAAGAGCTGGCAGCACATCAGTGCTATTGATCAGGCAGGGATAGCAGAATAACTGCTGGCCGAGTTACCGTCAGGAGAGAAGAAGAGGTGTGGGGGCATCTTTCCCTCCGTGTAATTCAGGGATCAAATCAGTGGCGCTATAAGAAACAACCTGTGAGACAAGCCTGCCTTTATCTGCTTCATTTCAACCTGTTCTTAGACGTGGAGCAACTACTAATCTGTTTTGTGCTATAATGAGATCAGACTTCCAGCTGCTTAGACTGACAACATTTGTCTCTTACCTGACAAAACCCTGAGTAATTTTCCAAGTGTAAAGGGACACAAAGGTGCCTGATTGCCAGCAGGTTTAGTGCATGGTGTGTTACACAGCAGCACAAGTAAAAAAGCATTACTGTAGAGCAGGTTTTCACAAATGTTTTTTCAGCCAAAGCCGTATGACCTAAAATATGTAAAGTACCCATTAAGATATTTTATTAATTTAACAACAAATTAGCATGTTTACAAGTTCTATGATGTCAATTAGAGGTAACATCACATGCAGGTAAAAAAGTGTTAAAATTTCCATCCAAGTGGTGTTTCCCATCCATTGATTTATTTGTGGCGGCGCTCCACAATATTAAAACTCACCGCCACAAATAGATTTTTCAAAAGGTTTGACTTTGTTGAATAAACATGAGCCACTGCACGTTTCAAAATCGATACCCAGTGTGGGTGTTTTAACATAACTGTATTTCTGAAGAAATCAGAATGTTTTCAAAATATTTTGGATGTAATTTCATCTTGTCATAATGTCTGATAAAGCAGCGTTTGTGAGCGGAGCGCTACTTTGCGTACAGTGTTACCGAGGAAACCTAATCGCTACCACGACAACAGCGCCTCCCGCTGGTATCACTGAGATATTATTACAGATTTGATTTGGCTATACTGTAGTTTCTTATAATAAAACCCTTAAATATTTGTACAGATTTTTTTCAAACATTCTTTGTGTTTTTTTTGTCTTAAGTATTTATGTACTTTAATGTTACATTATGTATTTCATTAATACAAGAACCCCATTTTGGAAAACCCTGCCATAGGTGATTATTGTAAATATTGTCTGTTTTACGTAAGCTAATAAACTACCAAGGCAAACAAAATAATATGGCATCTCCAAAATGGCATTTATTTATTATTAGTAGGGATGTAACAGTATCAAAATTTCACGGTACGGTAATACCTCGATATGAATGGCACCGTACGGTATTTATTGAATCATTAATAATACAGGAACTTCAATTTTTCAATTTAATAACAAAAAATTATTAAACCTTCCACACATCCGATTTAACCTGCCACTAGATGACGTCATACGCCAATTTGCATATTCATTACGTCAGTGCGTCATATTATCTTGCTTCTCTGTGGTCACAATGTTATTCAATGCACCCTCATTCTCAATATAACTATTTCACTGATATTTTTAATGGTTTCTGTTGTCAGAAAAATTGAATGAATATGAAATAGTGACTGAAATGCACGCCATTATTGAACTAGCTCTACCTTACAAGATGTTAATCTAGATTAAAATCCTTATAATTGAGCATTGTCTGATGAAACCAAGTACACATAAGATACAGACAATGGCTATGCTGTGATTTTGGCTCTATTTGCATGTAAAATAGAGTTAGAAGCAACATAATATCTATTTTAAC
>JAUMHR010000045.1:11467755-11493113 GCA_032361145.1 Enteromius fasciolatus
CAGTTTTTCTTTTTTAATAAATCTGCAAAAATGTCAACAATTCTGTGTTTTTCTGTCAATATGGGGTGCTGTGTGTGCATTAATGAGGAAAAAAACAAACTTAAATGATTTTTTAGCAAACGGCTGCAATATAAAACAAAGTGAAAAATTGAAGGGGGTCTGAATACTTTCGTATTCCGTATTCTTTTTTTTTTTTTTACATATATACAAAAAGTGTGTCTTTTATTACAAACAAGCACACCGTTATGAAACACATTAAGTTTCATTCACCAATAACTGCACAAGAGACCCACAGGAATGCAATAATGAAGCTCAACCCACCTGAATATAAAGATAAATAGCATTAGTAACATGCAGAAGGTGGCCACATTATCCATAGTCTTCATCAGGACCACCAGCTGTCTTCTCAGAGCTGGCATGAACCGCACCAGCTTTATGACCCTCAACAGTCTGAATGTCCTCAGGACTGACAGACCCCCATCAGACTGTCCAATGATCTCACATACACTATAAACAAACACACACAAAGAGTTAGTATAATAGACTAAAATGTATATAAAAATATATATCATAAAAGGGTGTTTCTTTAGCTTTTGGCACTTTTGTGTCCAAGGGTACATACAGTACAGTACAGTAATAGCCTGTAACAGAATAACTTTTACTTAAACACAGCATTAAAACTAACATTTTATCTTGCCTTCATTGTTCATTTTTTTTTCGTTTACATATATTTTTAATGGCTTTAAGGTCTGGTTACGTTAGTGAAATTTCATCACATTCTCACAGGCAAAAACTTACATTTTAAAGGTTCTAGCCCTAGAACCTAACTATAAAAGTGAATGCACTTGCCTGATGATCACAATAATGCCATCAAAGATGTTGTAGGGATTTCGCAGATATTCAAAGAAGCCAAAGGCCGTCAGCTTGAGGATCATCTCCAGTGTGAACATACTGGTGAACACTATGTTACAAATCTCCAGGACATTAGTCAGTTCATCAGGCTGTAGACACAGAGAGAGAGAAACATTGAGGACGAGCTAAAGGTAGGGAAGAATAAAAGAAGAGTTAAATGTGGAGAGGTCATTTCAGATCACTGCATTGCTGTTCAAGAGAGTGTGTGCATTGTTGCATGGACAAGATCAGCTTTTGACAGCAGGCATGAGTTCCTCTGTGAGGCTGTGACCTCCTCATATGATATAAAGGTCAGAGAAAACTGAGTTTAAACCTGAATAATTCCTGGTGGAACGTCAGTTAGAAAAAGATCAGGGGTGATGGGAGTGCACTGATACTATATGTGAATTGTAAGTGCTGCCTGTCTGCAGCTTATTCTGGCCAAGAACTGCCCACTTAAAACAGGAAGAAGCTGTCTGATTGACATGTAAGATGACCAATCACTGATGGTTTTGTTGTTAAGCATTGTTTAGAGGCAGATTATTTGAAGCGATTAGACAAAAACACTGAATGGTCCAGAAAAACGTTCTGACAAGTACTGATGATAGAAAACAAGTTGGTTCTGCTTCTGAATATGTTTAGTTAGCCATGTAACCAAAATGCTGACAGCATGTACTGACGGCAATATACAAATATATAACTGTGTACACAATACTATTTAAAATGCTGGGATCTTTTGCTCACTAAGGTTGCTTTTATTTGGTCAAAAATACAGTGTGAACTATTATAACTACTTAAGAAAATTGTTTTCTATTTTCACATATATTAAAATATAATTACGTAATGGCAAACCTGAATTTTCTGCAGCTTTTCTCCAAAATGCTGATTTTACTGTATGCTCAAGAAACAGCATTTATTTGAAATATTTTACAACATTATTAAAGATAAAAAGAGAAAATTCTAACGGACTCCAAACGTTTTTAATGGTAGCAGCCTCATATCCAGGCAGACTAACATCAGCCTATGTGGTCATGTACATTGTAGAAATCCAGCTCTTCAGAGTGTAGCTGCTGCATCAGACAGTAGGTGAACAGACTGTGGGTGGTCCACTAAAGGCTGAGACTAGTGTAAGATCTACTGCGCTTAGAAAGGGATCAACAGGCCCCCCTGATCTGCTTCAGTCCACGCTGTGTAATCTGACATCACATAAATCCATTACACCTTATCTCAGCCGATAACACTATGTATGTTCATGCGCACAAGTGAGAGGGTGGCCGAATTCCAGGGGAGCGAAAGCAAAATCTGATTCGAGAACACTTCCTTCGTTGTCCCTTTTGTTCCTTCTCTCTCCATCCCTTTATTGATCGATATCTCTCCATTGACGAGTTAAAGCCAAGAAAACACAACTGAAGGACGAATGAAAACCAAACCACAGGCAGCTCCCGGGAGATGCCATTTGGAGAAATTGAATATTGACACAGCAATCGGTAGTAATAATGGCAAAACAATAAGGTAAGAAAACACCAACAGCTTCTCCTTTCCCTGTTTCCATTTTTAGAACTCCTTTTTTCTTTGTCCTCCCACAGGCTGCACTGTAAACTGCACTTAAATCAATCCATCAGCAGATCATCTCATTTTATAATCTATTTGTACAATATTTAAAAAAAAAGCTTTACGTGATTATTGGTAAACCATGAATAAACTGTCACTACGTACAACCCGACAGATCACTGAAATATGTCTTGAAAAATCTAACCTAGAGTATTTCAGTCAATCTAAAGACTTTTATGCTTTTGCTGTCTGTCAATCTTTTTGAGGGACCATCGACATGAAGTCCAGTCAAATGCTTAATGCTATTTCGGCATCCAAATTTGGCAAATCCCCTACAATATAGTGAAAATACATCAACTTGAGTGTTGAGCATTCAGAAGCACAATACTGAAATAAAAAGGTAGGTGATAAATACCTGGATGCCTTGCAGCTTACACCGGGATATTAAACCTAAATAAATTTTATAGAATGCACTTTATCAGCTTTATTAACAGCTAAGGTGTTAAATATGTGAGAAAAACAGTACAAATTCTGACAGATTTCAGAAAGAGGGAATACGTGTCAATAAACAAATACTGCAAATAAATAAACACATACAACCAAATACAGCTCTTTGTAGCCGAGTTTAAAATCAAGCGTTTTAAAGTGATAGTTCACCCAGTTTAATCACCCTCATGTGTTCCAACTACTCCTGCAGAAAGTAAAAGCAGATATTTTAAGAATATGTTTTTTTTTTTCTTCCATAGAATAATAAAAGTAGTCAAAAGTAACTTAAACGTCTTCAAATATCTTCTTTTGTGTTCCACAGAAGAAAGAAAATGGTAAATGGTACAGTAAGTAGACCTAAATGGCAATAGAATTTTCACTATACATAAAATACTGTGTCTCTAAAGACTCAAAAGATTGAATTTTGCAGATGACATCACTGTCATCGCCTGGAGCTGGTTACGTTCAGCTACTAAATCAGATATTAGTAGACTACAGCGGATTGTCCAGACTGCAGAAAATATTATCGGTGCCCCCCTGCACTGTAAAAAGAAAAAAAAAAAGTGTCATTTTAACTGTAAAAACACTACAAAAAAACTATAGGATAACAGTAAGTTCCTGGACTACTGTACATACAGGGAAAAACTGCAAAACATCTAACGAGACATTTAATGTAATGTTAATGTAATGTACAGTAAAATGCTGTTAATTATACAGTTTTTAGAAGTAAAAAAAATCAATGTATAATTTACAGTAAAACTATAAAATTATATTCCCAGAATTCACTGCGTGCCACTGCACATGTTTACTGCAACAGTAAAGCATATTTGGGTTTATGTTACATCTTCTGTTGTTTAATGAATGTTTCTTGCATTATTTAAGTGTCCTGTGTTGCCATGATGGTGTTTTGTGTTTGCATGAATGACTTTGTGCACTTTTTATATATTATTATATTATATAGTGATGGGTACCGGAACTCGCTACTTAATCGGTTCCGGTGCTAAATTCTAAAAGACAGAAGTATTGATAAGCTCTGACGTTAACGGTTCTGCTATCGGTACTGCAGAAAACAAAAATCCTATTTATTGCTAAATAATCGTGATAATTTGTGATAATATAAAAGACATTTGCCTGCACTTGTTATTGTCAATCTCACGCGCAAAATGTCCGTCTGTCCCACGCATAGGTTCTGCTGTACACAGAGCTCGCGCACGCACAACACGAAAGCTCGCGCTCATCTGACCACAGACACTGAATCAAAACTGAATTAAACTGCATCTGACAGAAGAACGGTTTTCATGCACATCTTTAAAAAAAAAAATTTGCATTAGAAAACATTTATAATTACTTATGCTAGCAGCCTTCCAAAATAACCACATCCCATATGGTCTCTATAAATTAGTATAAATAATAATTTAATCAAATAAAATTAATATTTAAATAAATAAATATTTAGAATTTTTTTTTCTGCAGTAGCCTAAATACATTTTACACACTAAAAATACTTTTACAGTCCTGCATTTACAAATAGACGGATAATAATAGACTATGCTTATTAAGAAATAAAGCAGAGATAATGGAAAACGGAAAATTTGTAATGAAACACATTTACTTTATTTAGTGTACTGCAGGAGGTTCCACACTTTTATTACTTTTAATCCCAAACACAGATAACTAATTTATGTGAATGTGTTCTAATAAAACAAACATTAGCCAAAGCTGATTGTTTAGCTGCATTTTGCAACTTTTTTGGTTAAAACTGCAGTTAGAAACTGTTAGTCCTCTCGCAGCGTACCTGCATGCCCCGACTGTAACCACTGTCCATTCTTTTACAGGACAATAGATGTGTTTATTTGTTTTACAATCATTTGTTTTGTTTGGGTAATATTTGCTCAGAAATGGGTGTTTTTGTTAGACTACAGATTATTATTTTACATAAAAAAAATAAAAATAAAAAATTAGTGTTGTTAATACTGTTCTCAATTAGTTTTTGTATTATTAAAAACACTACAAAAAGTACCGATAAGAGTACAGTTAAAGTACCTGATCGATAAGTGGTATCGATAAAAGTAGTAATACCGTTAAAACCTTAACGATACCTATCCCTATTATTATATATTTCTGCTTGTGGTGAATCTACTTGTGATGAGCCTTGAGTCTTCATGTGGCTTTCTCTTTTACCAACTGCATTATTATGGTGGTTGTAATTATGTTAAAGGTACAGAAATTTTTTTTTTTTTTTTGATAAATTACCATTTTATACTGTAAAACCTAGTTTGTGGCCATGAACGTGTTTGCAATATTTCTGTACTTTTTATTTAATTATTCTGGCAACCACAGCTGCCATTTTTTTTCTTTTGTACAAACTACAGAATTTTCTTTTACAGCGTGCCCACCGTCCAAGACCTGTACTCTTCCAGAGTGAGGAAGAGGGCAGGTAAAATCCTCACAGATTCCACTCACCCTGGCCATAACCTCTTTGAACTGCTGCAATCTGGATGTCGCTTCGGAACAATAGGCACATCTAGTCACAGGGATAGCTTCTTCCCGCAGGCCATCTCTCTTTTGAACAGCTTACGCACCTAAAGGCCTTCCTTAGTGCAATACTTCACAAATTAACTCCTATTTATTCATATTATCCACAAAAAGTAGATGTCTTTATACTTGCTCAATTAGTATTGTTTATGTCTTGCTGTCTTCATGTGTGAGTACTGGATATCTCATGCCAAAAAATGTCCTTCCTATGTGCATGCACACTTATAGCTATGAAGTCCTTTCTAATTCTGATAAATCCATTTTGTTATCCAATCCATATACTGAATGTGTAAAATCCATTTGAAATATGAATTACACGCAGTAATACGCAACATTTTAGCAGCTTTCAGTTGCATAAGTGTGAGTATTTGCAACTTTCTCTCACGGCTTCCTCAGACAATCCCACAATCCCTGCATGATCCTGGCACATGATCCTTTTCAGCATTTTCAGTTGATACACTTCCCAGGAATCAAACCCATGACCCTGCCATTGCTAGCGCCACGCTCTACTCTTAAAGCAACGGGAACCTTTAAATGCATTCGTGTGTGCAGACCAAGCGCATAGGCACTTGTTCGATCGACTGTTTTTGTGAGCACGCGCACACACACACTTACACTGCCCACACACATGTAAATATTGTAATCTTTACTAAACTGGTTGAGAGTCACAGCAGATGATGTCATCACACATAATCTGTGTGACCGACTGGAACACAAACTCTCATGAGGAAAGTCCTGTTTATACGTGAGCACGTACACAGGGGCTCCTCTGTTTGCCTGCGTAGGCAGCATTTACATGATGTCTCACATGTTAAAAATGCTGCGTAATAGAAGTCAGCGCTGACTATCTCTTTTTCTCTCTCTCTCTATCTGCGTCTCTCTGCTTGTTGATATTTTTAGAGCCTAGAGAGATGAGAAAACAGGCCCACTGCAGGCGAGGCTGTGAAGACATGAGGGGGCGGAGGGGGAGAGACATACAGAGAGAGCAAGACAGAGAGAGTGTGCATGAGTAGTAGTAGCTTTCTACATCTTCCAAAGATAATTAACTGCACTTTCATGGCAAGAAGAAATCCAACAAGACTCCAAAGGCCGTTCCACACGCTCTCATTACTTTGAATGGCAGGCCCTGTGAAGACTCTATCAGCACTGCAGAAAGAGCCGGCTATTACAGTAATATGTGACATGATGAGGTTGAACACTTCTTCAGAGTGGGTTCATTATGTGAGCCGACTGCACTGCGGGTGAAATTACCTGGTTATGGTGCTCGATGCCCATGCTGATTGTATTGATGAGGATGGCGATCATAATCCCTCTGTTGAAGTACTTGCTTTCAACTATACCCCAAAGCTTAACTCTCATTTCATCCCAAACATCTTTACATTTCCCAAAACAGGTGCGTTTCCTATTCGGCGAGTCCTCGGAGTCATTGTCTCCTTTCTCGTCTAAGCGGTTTTCATCCCTGTCGGTTTCCTCCAGCGCACCCTCCTCTTCCTCTCCATTTGCCGAGTGCCCCGTGGATCCCGCCCCCTCCTTGAGTGACAGGGCGGCAGCACACTGTGGACACTCCTCAGGGTTTGGGGTGACGGAGAGGGAGATGGCGTTCTCCAGAGGTTGGGAGCCGTGGTCCAACTTGGTATCGTGAATACAGTGAGGCGCTGTGAGACAGACGAAAAAAATGCAACATTTCCGTTTGACATTTTCATATAATACAATACAAATTTTTGACTGTCAGTTACTTGGACAACTGCCAAAATGCTGCTTGGGATTGAAATGTCATTGGGCCATAAAAGAAAACACATGGATTGGATTTGTTCTTGTTTTTATTGCAACTTGCTCTTTACTTTTAGAACTTCCCATTTGGTTTAGAGTGGCGGGGAAGCTACTTTGAAACTTAGCCAGGCTACAGTCTGTTTTTTTTTTTTTTACGACAGAAGAGAAGCTAAATACACTGAAACAACAAAAAAGGGCAATACTGTTTGAAATACCTTTCTGGTGATATAATTTCTAATTTTAGGGAATAAATAGATGAATCAGATTTTTATGCATTCTCTCACTCACATTTTGTGTTGAAATGTCTGATCCCAGCAAATCAGACTTTCTAGCAAAAAAAGTGGACACTTTAGGGTGAATTTTCCTACACTACAGGTGATTAAAGTGCCTTTAGGTTCGCTAGACTGAATCAAACTTTTCAACACTGCATTAACAAAAATGGGGAGATTAGGATGGCTAGAAACAGCAATTTAGTACAACAGCTTGCTACTATTTTGAACAAAGCTAAGCTAATGTCAGGGCAAAATTAACTTAATTTGAGATATTTTCTCCTCCCTAATGTTATACAAAGTTTTTTACAACACAATGCCATTCTTCTGTCTCTAACTCTTACTCACTCTGAGTAGAATGGCAATGGTGTCTTTCGCTGCCATTCACATTAGCTCCTCCCCCTGTCGATCCTGCCCCTCCCTTGCCACGCCCCCTCCCTCCCCCAGGTGGAGGGGCTTTGCCTCTGAGCATGTAGTAAAGGGCAGCTGAGCGTCGGCGGGCCTTGCGCAGGATGTGGCAAACCAGCTGGAAGAGCTCCTCGTAACAGTCTCCAGGTTCAGCGAGCGAAGCCAGCGTGCTGGAGGACAGGTAGCGAGCGCGCTGCTCTTGCATCAGCTGGTGCTCTCGCTGTTTGGTCTCCGAAAACTGAGTGGCAATGACCACCAGGCACAGATTAATCATGAAGAAAGATCCAATCTGGAACAGGAAGAAGAAGAGAGATGAAAACCATTTTTACATTGCTCTAAACCCCTATACTATAGATTTCTAGAGTGCTTTCTGGTACTGCTTGTTTTTTTTGCTGTAGCTACTGTACTTTCTGATGTAGGTTCACTGGCAACCCCCTGTTTAAATCAAAAGCATTTGGATCAAAATTTAGATCATAGATATCATAATAGATTTAGATTTACTGATTTAATGGTCATATGGGTTTTTTCAAGTGAAGTGACTTTCGACCAGGTATGGAGTCAAATACATGAACGAGCTGAACTTGTGAACATATTCTTCAGACTTGTGTGAACTGTATTTAACAATTCAACCAATACAAGTAAAAAAATCCCCCAGGTTGACTTAGAAATCAGGCATTACTACTTCTTTTATAAATATTGTAAGGACAGTTACGTATGACTACCATATTTTTGGAATATACTGTAGTGCTGCATACGGACTGCTTTAATTTAATTATAATTTTGCATAAATAGTGACTAAATGTTCATTTTTGGATGAAATATACCTTTGAAAGAATATATATTGAGTTCAGTAAACCTTTATTTGAGCATTTTGCTTTCTTTAGATACATTTTAAGCTCGATTCCATTACCATAACTCTCAACTGCTTTAAATATTCAGATCTACATGACACCTAAACCCCTCTAAGCTTTCTAACGCAGCCTGTGCTGCAGTGTTTGGCATAAGCAGCGGCCATAGCTGTCTAGATGAGCTGCTATAAACGGACCCTATGTTTGAAAAAGTCAGTAGACGCCCAAACAAGAGCCTGTTTTGTTGTGTGTGCGCCTGTATTGCTCTGGCTTTGATATGCTATAATTATCAGGCTCTTTCATAGGAGCAAAACCTCTAAATATCTCCTAGTCCTCGCAGAGAAGGGCTAGATCCCTCCACCAACGTGAAACGGATTAGAATCGTGAGCCAATCATTTTAAAGACCGAGAGCGAACCAGTTCCAGACTCAACAGAACAGAAAGCCTGCTCTTATATCATTCGCCATTCATATCACTGGCATTTGTCAACAGGCTAACACACACAGAGCTCGCTCTTAGGTCTTAATGAAAGTACAGCCTGGTTCCTGGATATGTGAAGTAGGGATCAGAGAGTCGTGAGGAGGACAGAGGAGGTGGAGAAACGCACAGACGTGTGTGTGTGTGGGGTAGCTGTGCAGGTGTGTCCTGCCTCCACATCTGCTGTCCTGATTTGGGAGTCTGATGTATGACTGGACTGCTCCTAATCAACAGTCGGACCTGTTTTATGCAGATAGACAACTTCTTTCCTTGCAGTCACCCTTCCTCTCATCAGTTCCTCTGCATGCTTTAGCACACACACATTTATACACTGTGTACTTGTTTGATTATTAAAGCGATAGTTTACCTAAAAATGACAGTTCTGTCATCCTTTACTCACCCTCATGCCTCTGCAGTAAGACTGACTCTTCTGTGGAACACAAATGTGAACTTTTGAAGAAAATTCAGGGCATTTTTAAATATTATGAAAGAGGCATGATAAACATCAAAACAATGTTAGTGATTGGTTTGTGTGAAGAATAGATTACATCGTTATTCACTGAAAATCTAGACTCTTAGTTTTCCTATAAAATAACATATTAAATTAAATTAAACTATAAATAAACTATTGACACTGACAGCCTCGTTGAGAGAGCACAAGCATATACAAAATAGGGTGTCCCGAGTTATTAGGAGCCTTTCCTGATTCTGTCTCTGTGTCTATTCACTTCACTTCTTCTTGTCACCGTACTGTCCTATCACAGTAAATTCAAAAATGTTAAAAATTAATTGTTAAAAAAAACATTGGCACTATGCGAGAGATCATGACATAAGTAACCATGTCTAATTTATGAATGGATCTGATTAAATAAAAAAAAAACATAAAATCTCTGAAATGATTCACTTTCGGGAATAGCTGATCTAAATGATTCATTCACTTATTAGTTTAATCAAATTAGGAATGTGGCTAATCATCTTGATTACTTAATGATCCTTAGCAGCTCACATAACGAGAGATTAGACATGAAGAACTTTTAATTTATGTACTGCTTTAAATCCAAAATGGTGCCTCTACCGCAGTTAAGACATATCAGTACTGTATTCTGTTATTTAAAAGAAAAAAAAAATGCTTATTAAAACTGATTGAAAGAAAGAAAGAAGGTTAGACATACAGATGGCAGAAGGCAGGAGCAGAAAGGGAAAGGGGTCAAAGGGGTGCTGGTTAGTGAGTATACTTCAGTTCTGTTACAGCTGGTTGAAAGATGACAGGTGATGATTTATACTCTCATTTAATACTGCTCTTACAATCAGGTCTGGCTGCAGGCAGGGTGACCTTAAGACTGCCTGTCCAAGAAAAGAACAGTAAGCAGAACCGGTCATTTCATTATTGTGCCATCAATGTGCAAACGCAGGAAGAACTTTGCCAACATAATATAGATAGTAAAACAGAATAAAATAAATTATTCGCATCCCATTATCTCGTAATTCACATACACCACTAAAGCCCATAAGCAATCCAAAAATATAAAAAGATTTGTTAATATTTAGTTGACTGTAATCAGAGACAATGTCTTTAATCCAATTATTTGAGATCCCTTCATACTGATCCACCCGAGAACAGCTGAAGAGGAAAAACCGGGCACAGAGAAGGCGAGCCTGAATTAATTGCTCCGATGTTCAATAGAAGTGAAAGGAGGTGAATAGAGGTGCATCGGCGGGGTGTGGGCTGTGTCGGCACACTATGGCCCTCTCTCTACAGGTAGCGACGACTGGCTGTGTGGTTGCCAGGTTACAGACAGAGCAGGGCGTCAAAGAAGTAAATAAAAGTGCAGAGGGACACACTCACATAAACCTGCACACACATACAGTGAAAAGACACATCTTACTCCCCTCGAAAATCTGAAAAACACACAGGGATTTGACTGCTGTGTTTAGCCGTGAAGGGGGCGCCAGAGAGCATTAAGCTTTAGAAAGCGCAGATGACTAACAGGTACATAACGCTAAAACACTGTTGATTGACTTTGGAAGAATACAGCTGTTTATTTTTAAAAGAGGCTAGCCAGAAGCGCAGTAAGTAAATTCAAAACCTTAATACGGGTTTCCTTTCCAAATATTTAAGGAATACAATCTGTGCCGGTTATAGCGGTGTTGTGCTATGAGCATCCTGAGTCCTAGCTTCTGGACCTTTCCTGCATCTCTCTCTCCCACTTTGCTTCCTGTCTTTACTACAATACTATCAAAACAAAGGCAAACTTAAAAATCAAGATTATATTTTCAAAATAGGGTATATTTAAATTTAGGCCAACCTGTAAATCATGTTTATGTTTAAATTCTGCCTTCTGTTAAATTTTTCACACAGTTCTGTTTTTGTCTGCAGATGGTGATGACAAGCACAGACAAAAATTAGGGCTGCATAAAGACACAAACCAGCATATTTTGAATGAATAAAGTGCTTCAAGGATGACATAATTTAGTAGGCCAGCCCAGAAGTAAGCATCAACCTGGTTCCCTTATTATGGTAAAACCATAATAGCTTTGTTTCGTTCATCAGTCACAAATGAACACACTTGAAGACTAAATGCAATCATCAGAGGTAGCGATCAGCTTTTTACAGTACAAAAAGAAAAAGTAATTGCAAGTAAGCTATTACAGATGTACGTTGAATAAACAGAATAATACAGAAATAACTGAATAAATACAATAAGCTTGTGTTAACAACAGGCCATATTATAATCATTAAAACAACATGCAAAATTTGTACAACAGAATCCACAGCTAAACTTTAAATACTGCGCTAGAACTGTGGTAAGCGAGTACATAGCTGAATCAATTGCGCTGCACCTATTGATTTCTGTCACTTCCTGTTTTTTAGGCAACACAATACTGATAATGACTAAACTAAACGATGTGTCAGTCCTGAGAGTCTCTTTATATTTCATTCAGTGCCACATTTCACCACTCGCGTTCTACTGGTGCATGCTGGGAAGGATCACATGACAGCTTCGCAGGGTGCATGTGTCGGGGTAGCAGGGTCTCTGTCAGGAAGTGAGAGACTGCAGAGATGGCGGCAGGGGTCCGCTAGTCTGATGGGCTCTAATTAACTGCTAATGCTTTCACTCCGCTGACCTACACAGGATTAGGCCCTGTCATTAGCTACAGACACACACCCACATCTCCCTATACTTGCCATTTGTTGGGCTAAAATGAAATTCGCCATCTCCAGCAGAGCCATCAGTTGTCTGACACACGTTTGAACGCAAGAAACGCACAAACAGCTACAACAAATATCAGCAGGCCTCTCTACTGTCTGACCTGTGCATCTCACTCCCAAATCCATTCCCTTCCTCTTTTATTCCTTTAGTCTCCTGCTGTCTTTCAGTCTCAGATCCTTTTCCTCCTTATCCTCAGGGCATTTTTTTTCTGCTCTCTCTTCTTTAATCTTGGGAGGAGACATTATCTGAAGCACATCTCACTGCAGGGCTGTCTCGTTCGCTGCTGTTACTAGCATTCAACAGAGAGGGCCAGCATAGCGTGAGAACTGGCTCCATCACGGCATGGTTAAACACACAGTCGAAGCAAAGATAAATTCATTTTATAGTGTCCCAATATTGATTCTTCACTATGTTGTTCATTGCCTAATTGATCTCTGCGGCTCTGTCGACTACTAAATGTGCTGTTTAGCTAATATCTGCATCTTTGAAACCTTCAGGCCATCAGCGGGAGGGCTGCAGATTCAGTTCAGTCTGTCAATAAAAGCTGGGTACGGACACATCTCTAAGGAATAACAATAGTGATTTTTTTCAAGACTTTAAATTTCACTTGCAATGCACCATATGGCAAGACTAATCAAACTGATAAACGTCTATTAGAAATTGCGTGGCCTTGCATTAAAATTACTGTTTTATAATTGAGCTTACAGATGGCACTCCAAACACTAAATATGAGTCTCAATGTTTTACAACCTGATTGTTTTAGAAGAAAAAGTAAACAATTATTAGTAGCAATGCATAATATACCAGTAACACAGTGGTTATCAGTTGATATTAGTAGTGATTTATAGTGATTTCTTTAACTTTAAAATGAATATCCATTTTTTGCCTAATTTATGCCTAATTGCTAAAATGTTGTAATTTCTACTTAGACAAAATAGTATTTTAATTTCAGTGATTTATCATCTAACAGCCACAACATGAAAATAATTATTCTCTTGTCTGTATCAGCCAGCATATTTAAATTGCCTTATATATAGTTCAGTCATAGTTCAGTCATGAAACTCTGGATGGCGCTGGATGATGGGTTATTAATGTAACTGATGATATTCTGAGAGTTAAACGACTTGGCACAATCTGATTGGTTCATGATGCATCTGCCAATGAGCTTATTGCCTTGTATTGACAGTATATGGCTGGCTATAATTCATTTAAGATTCTTCTATCATTCTAAGATTTAGAAGATTTCTCTGAAACCCTCCACCTTCCCCAGCTCCACTTGTATAGATCTGGTATGTGTTATTTTATATGCTATTTGTTCTTCAAGGAGATCTGGGAAAATCCTAACTTTAACCTGACTGCATTGAAAACGCATGAATGTCATGAGACATTCACCAATGAGAAATGTATATAGTGCTTCATAATGCTACAATTCCAAATATTTCGAATTATATGTAGCACGTTTTCGGTTGTGTAGCAAGCAAAACTCGTCAGTGTTTAATAATATTTCTTACATGCAAGGATATCCACAATGACAGCGTGCTTGGCTCCGCCGACGTCTCTATGGAGACAAGCACTTCCTCTAATGTTACGTAGTGGTTGACACAGGCCGACGGGGTACCCCGAAATGTCAGACGAAGGGGCTGCAGAGGATGTGGCAGCCGTGAATGGGGTAACGCAACTCCGAAATTGACTCTGGTTTTTGAATTGGTCTGATACAATTTTTTTTTTCGCAGAAGTCTTTTCAAAGACGTCTTTCTTTTGGTGGATACAAGGCCACTTGACATCTGGCTTTCAGTGAAGTCAGGTTGATGTTGTTTGCCTGCCATCTTCACCACCAGGTCAGCACACTACATGAATGCGTGGATGACGTATTTATCTGCGCGAAACAGGGTGCGCAGAAATACAAATCTACATATGTTGACAGACAGTTTGGACAGTTTTCGGCCTGAATATTTTGATTGGACGAATATTTTTTAATCCTACTCCTTACCCTGCACCTTTAAATACTCGGTACAGTATCACCATATGCATCGGCAGAAGCTAGTTACTGTTTTTTCGAGAATTTTTTGAATACTGAAACTTGCACAATGTTTTAATAGTAAAATGACCTTTTATATGTCAAAAGATCAAGGGATAACTAGGGACAGTTACTGTTGCAATGTTCGAAAAGCCAGGGCACTCTCACACTACACGTTCTCACGCAGTAAAAAATACATTGTGAAACAAAGAGGAAACTGACAACGAGCTGACAAACAAGACTTTTTATGAAACAAGGTATCAGCTTTCGAATTCAGATTTAAGAAGTTCAAATAATGCCACTTTGCGGTTCTTTAATGTGACAGATCGTGCTTCAGTTCAAGCAGCATGTGAACCGATCTCATATTTATTAAAGCACAAAATAAACATGAATGAACATCAGAATGTATTTTGTTTCAACCACAAAAAGACGTCACTAAACACGATGTCTACTCTGCTGTCTAATTTGTTTGATGGACAAAATGGCAATTCTGTGTTATGCCAAGCTCTTTGCCAAGGGTTCTTTTTGATTTCTCAGTTCATGACCCCTTTAATATAAGTGCATACCTAATTAGGGGGCTTTGTGCTAAAGGTTTGATTGTTGTGATGGGTTACGCTGTGTTTTTGTGTCCAGGGGAAAGACATGGCCTTTTTGTTCATACCAGTGAGACCAAACATCTAGTTCACCCTCTGGTTCTGTTAAAGGTCACCAAACTTCAGATCCTCCCCGATTACACATGCCAGATAAAACCACTGCCTACCCGTTCTCAATAATTAGGACACATGCTATCGCTGAACACATACATGGCAAGGTTTAAAAACTTACGATGATGAGGAATATGAAGTAGATGAAGTTGTAGAAGGAATGAGCGTCCATGACGTAGTACATGATCTCCACCCAGCCCTCCAGCGTGATCACCTGCACCAACCAGACCAGACCACAATCAAGCTCTTTATGAACCTGGTGAAGATTCATCTTAGTCGCCAGTTCAGACAAATATTGCGTTTGCTATTTGTGATCAGATTTTGAGGGGAGAGTCTATAATTTTATGACTATATATAAAATGTATAATTTTATAAGATTTAGAAGCATGAAGAGAACAACATCATGACTCATTAAAACCTCATTGTTGATGGATTCTTCAGCAATTCTCATGAAATGTGTTTATATACACACACACACATACATATATACAATATACACACACACACAGAACATACTTTGTTGCTTTTTTCCTGTATTTCACTTCTTCTGTTGCTTTTGTACAAATCTATCTCATACTAAAACTGCAAAAAATGTCAAGTTGCTTTGGGTAAACACTTTGCTAAATGAATAAATGTAAATGCTTAAAAATATTTGCCAATGGGTAAGAAAATTTGTAATTTATTCGAAGTGAAAACAAGCTGTTTTTTCTTACCTCATTCGCAAATAATTTCTTTAAACCTTTGTTTTACCACAGTGGATGATTGACAGGTGTGTAGGCGCCCTTCACTGTTGTCCAAGACGCATCAGGATGGATTAGCATTTGCAACACGCTACTCATGCAATGCTGTCACATGCATTTTCAACTTCCCCTGAATGTGTTTTTAGAGTGATTGGATCACGAAAAGCTTTGAATCGCATTTACACCTGTAGTAAGCACTGTTGACTTTTATTAGGATCAGAATCAGACGTGTAATTTCAACAAATGCCACTTGACTCAATTTCTCACCTGAAATATGACGATCCATGCATAACCTATGTTGTCAAAATTAATTGCTCCTTTATGTGGGTTGGTGTGTCCTGTGTGACAGCGGGTGTAGTACTGGTTCCAGTTCACACAGAGTCCCATGGCGGAGGCACTACCGTTGACAAGCGGCTCCGCACTCAGACCCAGGGCCTGGCGATGCAGCGCATCTTCTTTATCTAGACAGCACTCCCGTCCGCCTTCTCTCCGAGTGGGCACGTCACTGCAGGACATGATGCCGTTATCCTGAGCCAGCGAGCAGATGAAGGGCCGCTCGTCATCCTCCTCAGGCTGATAATATGGGGTGGGGAGGGTGATGCCAGATGTGCTGAGGACAAGACGGAAGGAGAAGTCAAGGTTTTTGACCATTCAGAGTTAAGAAATGAACCAATTGAAAAGAAAAGAAAACTCTTTCTTTAAAAGAAAACTCATTTATCTTTCTCTCTACAGTTGTGGTCAAATATTTACATACACTTAGCAATTTCTACAAAATGTTAATTATTAAACCAAAATAAGAGGGATCATACAAAATGCATTTATTATTTTTTTTTAATTTAATACTGACCAAAATAACATAGTTCACACAAAAGACTTTAGCATTGATTCTAAATACTGTGTTGGTACCTAGATGATGAAGATTTTGTTTGTTTTTTGTTTAGTGATAGTTGTTTATGAGTCCCTTGTTTGTCCTGAACCATTAAACTGCCTTCTGTTCTTCACAAAAATCCTACAGGTCCCACAAATGTTTTTCCCACAAATGTTTTTCCCACAAACGTTTTTCCCACAAACGTTTTTTCCAGCATCTTTTGCATATTTGAACCTTTTCCAACAACGACAGTCTGATTCTGAGACTCATTGTGTCACACTGAGGACAACTGAGGGACTCGTACGCATCTATTACAAAAATTTCAAATGCTCACTAAAGTACCAGAAGGAACCATCAGCACATTTTTTATTTTGCCTAAATATCACATTTTTGTGATTTTTGTGACTCCCAAAATTACGTAGATATTTCATATTAACAATATATACAAAAAAAAATTGAAAAAATAATTGAAAAAAAATACAAAATACAACAGTAATAAAAAAAAAAACGTAAACGAATAAATCATTTTGCATCTATGTGTAGACAAACCTAAAGAGCATTGAGCATCTGAGCATTAACCAGTGTGGATTTATTCTACAGCGAACCAGCTGAGCGTGTAGTGTGTGCGTACATGTGTGTGAAGCCCATTTCTCTGGGAGTGACCCATTGAGGGCAGCCTGCCCCTTAATCACAGTGTTTCACTGCCCAGAAATAGCTTTTTCCATCAGCCACTCACCCTCTCATACACATAACAGGGTCACAATGACTATTTACACTCCCTTTCCCCCCTCTCTCACTCTTTTTTTCTTTCTTTCCCCGTTTCTCTCTCACATCCACGTATTTGCGAATAAGCACCAACATGCAATGCTATTTGTCCACCCTAGCATAAAACAAGCAGAGCACATGCAAGCCACACTGACCAATCAATGCCTATATTGCTTTGTGGTCTAGACAGTTGATCTAAACTCGCACACGCACAAAGCTTCCATGACAGCCACGTTGGAGGTATTGGGCGCCAAGAAAGGATTGGTTCATCATCCCCAGGGTGTAATTCTCCCCATTTGTACAGAGGACTCCTCCGCAGCCTCGCAGCTCGATAAAGGCCAAGAATGTTTCTGCTGTCGCGGAGGACGTTTTTCCTTTGCCCTTCAACAACACGGCAGCCAAAAGATCTGAACCACTCGATAGCAGTAATGAGCAATGGTATATCAGGCTACACCAGAAAAAGCAATTTGTCTAGGCAGGCCACCATGGTGACACTCGTGCGAGGATATGCGTGTGCACATTTCCAAACGCACAAAACTAATCAATGCCTGTGATATGGCAAATTGAGCCAATGCATCAAACCTTCGCAGATTCCCCCGTGGGCTTTGTGCGGCACACACTGAGATCTCTCCTACAAAAGTCAGTCTGCATTTTCAACACGACAGTCAAGCTGGACCGCGTGGCATCGCTTTTCTTTAAGAGCTCAGCGGTATGGCGACAACTAGGGGGGTTGGGAGAGAAAGACAGAGCGGCAGAGAATCAGTAAGTCTGTCAGGGCTCTGCAAGGAGTGCTGGAGTGTGAATGATGTTTGTGCCAGCGCCAGGGCTCGGGCACAGCATGGCAACGCACCGAGAAGCACAGCCCAGCGTGGCACACCGCTAACACCCCACTGTGGCACAAAATGCCATTCCACTGCCAATGAGACTGCTCTCGCACATGGAGATAATTGACCAATGACTGACAAGCTGTTTGTGGGTCGTCGCAGGCGGGCGGATGTTAAGGAATGCAGCATAAAACGAGCCCCGAGGAGAAGTGAATTTAGTGAAGTCAAGTCAAACTTCAGTAGATGTTGTGAAAATTCCTAAATTCAGTTTTACCTTTATTTTTTTAACAGTTTTACCTTTCATTTTTAATTGAGTTATATCATACAATTTTTTCTGTTTCTGGTGATTTTTTTTAACAATTTAGTTATATATTATCTTATTCTCTGCCCCTCCATTTGACTGCAAACACTCATAAATTTTTAATGCAACAATATAGCTAATGAACAGAATGAATAGCTGAAAAGTCCTGCTTAAATTGTCTCTTTTTAATTAAAGAGATTGTTTAGAAAAAAATGAAAACTCTGTCACTGCTCATCCTTGTCATTCTTAATCCAAGTCAAGTCAACGTTTATTTCTAAAGCACATTTAAAAGCAACAGAGTTGCACCAAAGTGCTGTACAGCAAAATACAGAATGGACACGCACAAATCCAATAAAAGATAATAGAATAATATAAAAACAAATAGACATCAAGGCCTTTAAATAACATTAATTGAATGCTAGTGAAAAAAGCTAAGTTTTAAGAATCGATTTAAAACTAGCTAGCGAAGGAGCAAATCTTACTTTGTCAGGCAAACTGTTGGCTGCAGTTGAAAAGGCCCGCCCACCCCTAGTATTGCAGTGACAACGTGGGACAGTTAAGAGAAGCTGACCACTAGACCTGAGTGCTCTTGGAGGTGTGTAGGGAGTAAGAAGGTCAGAAATATATTTCGGTGCGAGTCCAGATAAAGCCTTGTAAACAAAGACAGCTATTTTAAAATCGATTCTAAACTGTACAGGCAGCCAATGTAGCGAAGCTAAAATCGGAGAAATGTGATCTCACTTCTTAGTTCCTGTTAGAAGCCTTGCTGCAGCCAAAACAAACCAAAATCCAAAAACACCTTTGTTCATCTTCGAAAGACAAATTAGGACTATGTTCAAACTTGGCGTCTTTTTTAAGCTGCCAGTAGCCACGTTTCCATTACAGAGTTGCCCAGAAAGATGGCCCTATTTTGAAGTTCCTATGGAGACTAGAACAGAGGAACATCCAATCAGAATTTAGAATTCATAAAGGTGGCTCTCATCGTTCACTCGGTCAGTGTGTCTCAATCAGATCCCTAGCTCCCGAGCTCGTGAATCAGTAGATCGTGTACACAAGTTCGGTCACTGGTAAGTTCCCTGAATCAATGCACTTTGTGACAGTGATCACTCGATTCCAGTGATGTGATTAGGTGCAGCGTCAACGGACAACATAGCAGAATGTCATCACTGGAATTAATAAACAACACACAGGACCAATTTAATTTTCATATTACTTTTTATTCTCTTTAATGTTCTTACAACATTTCAGCCAAGTATTAATTCTAAATGATAATTATGTGTACATTACCGGTCTAGCATTGTGGGTTTATGTTAAAATATATTAAAAAAACGGCATCTCTTTTCAAAACTGCTGTTCTATTTATCACGTAATGTGATATTATTTCTGGTAAGGGCACGTGACCTGGTAAGCGAGCACGTTCCAGTGCACTGGAAGGATTTAGCAAAAATGTCTGACTCCCTGATCAGTGCCCTGAACAACTACTGAACAAGGGAGCTGATTGAGATGCACCCTAAGACATGTAGATTTACATCTTGGAGTCTCAATCAATTTAATATTCCATCAGAAGCCGATCAGAAACGGAATAAAATTGCTAATAACAGCTTTAAAGATGTTTCTTTCATACACTTGTACAGTAAGTAAAACGTTGAACCAATACATTCTGACAGTATTAAAGTTTCGATGTTCGAAGAGTGTTTGCGCAGCCAACTGTTGCTATGGTTACATTGTTTTGGTTACGCAACCCTTGAAGCCAGTGGAAACACGTGTCCCGGCTAACTTGTGATCTAACATTCAGTTACTTACATGTCTGCAAAAGCTAAAGAAATGTCTCATATAAAGAGACCCCCTTATACACTAAACTAAACTCTAACTGTGTAGCATTTGTTCATACCCTATAAAACATTTAGGTAATTCATCTCCACCAAAAGGGAAGGAGAGCGTACATTTTAAAAAGACTGTAAGAGAATGTACGAAGCAGAAGAAAGCCAGGCGCTCTCTCTGGAGACTCTATGATAGACTCTCCTTTCAAAACACTTCATCATCCTCTGACTATAGTGCCAGCCTGTAAATATACGCGCTGCAAACAATAAACGACAATCAGGCCTCAGCTGACGTTTAAACTCAGACACGCGCTTCTTTATCCCACACACACACGTACAAACAAACGCACGGCGAATCTCGCACGCTGCCATGCACCGTGAGTCCTTTCAAATCCAATCACACAGCGAAGAGAGGCAGGCAGACCACGGTTGGCACGGTAACCTCAGGCAGACACCCACTCATGAATATGGACGCCAATCTGAGTTTTAATCAACTGGAGCCATCGACTGGGTGGAACCACATTTGCATTTTTAGTGGCAGGTAGACAGTAAAAACAAGAAGATGAGAGGAGAGATTAAACAGAAGGATACATGTGAGAAGATGAGTGAAAGAAAGACCAGTTTGCATCTTAAAAACTACAACTTGGGGAATATACAGGATAATATTTTTGCCATTAGCTGGTGCTGAAACCAATATATATTTCCTTTTTTTTTTTAAACAATGCCAAATCTCTCTGTGCAGAAAATATAAACACATTATTTGACATTTTTGGTTATTTTCTTATACATTAAAGGTACAATGAAAGTTTTGAAAATAACTATAATAAAATAAATGTCTGCTGTATTCTTCAGACAAATGCAGTTACATTTTTTTTTTTTTTTTTAAATATTAATAGATACTGTATGTCTCTGTCCGAAAGCGAAAGAGCTGTACACAATATATATAAAACACATTGTTTTGTAAAACAAAACAATATTTGTTTGGAAAAACAAATTACACATTGATTATCTGTATTACATATGAATGAAAATCTGTATACATTAAATTATTTAATTTACAAGTGTCATGTTTGTAAATTTATTCATGTAAGCTATAGCTTCTGACCTTTAAAGGTACAGTACAGTTTGTAAGATCAACAGCTAGCAGTTGAAGTGTGTACTGCAAAGGAATTGTTCCCCATAATGTACATTTCACAGTAGAATTAGTGGCTGTAGCAATACTGCTACGTAAATATCACACGAATCCTTGACAGCACTACGCTGTTTTCCGCCAGTTGGAAGTGGGCAGGATCATCCAGATCAAAGGTGTAGTATGTAATACTGCCAGCTAACTGTTAAAATTGGGAACAGACTTGTGATTTTATGACATCAGTTAGTGCTTTATTTATCTTAATGTTATTTGTGTATTTTACTTAATTATTCCAAGTAGGGCAACAGTGCCCCCTAGGTAAATAAAACGCCCTACAGGAGCGGCATTAGGAATTGGGAGAGGCTGCTGCTGCATGCACTAGTGACTGTTGAATCTACTGCACACCGGATGCGTTATTATATACATACTTTCTCAAATTAAATGCGGCAATTCAAAATAGTGAAACTAATCATCATTCAGGCAGAAGTTTGCGTTAGGAACGAGCATGCTACAGACATGATTTTATCACTAGAACACTCATGAGCACATATGAGTTATCAGTCTTATCAGCAAGCAAGCGTATATTTTACCGTATTGATGCCAATGTTTACATTTTGAACCTTTATCGGTTGACTCCAATAATCATAATTGCATTCCTACAATGGAATTGAACAAATCATTTGTTTAGTGGCCCCAAGGTCCATATGCTCTCAAAATATCCATTGATCACATCAAGTATCCCTTCTTCAAGAGAAAGGACATTTGAAATACAAGGCCAATCCAATGATGGAATGATCAGGTACTCCGAAACGCATCTACTAAAAGATCCGGCCTCCTAAATTCAATCTCTTTACCCTTGTAAACCTAAACTGTCATCCAAAAAAACCCACAGTTTGGATTCGGGTGCTTTAGTCCTCAATTAAACCACAGTTCAGAAACATTCAGTCTTTTTCTCTCTCACTCCCTTAAGCCCACCAGCCATCCTCTTGTGGTACTCACAGGGTGAAGTTCTCCTCTGGGTAACAGCGATTCCTTAATAGTCCAGCCCACAGCTGCACGCCAATGATGCCAAAAATGAAGAAGACAAAGAAACAGAGCAGAAGCACATTTCCCAGCATGGGCAGAGTGTCCAGCAGTAGGTTCACCAAGATACGCATACCTACACAAACACAAGAACACAGAAAAATAGTTGTCATGCGAAAGAAAATTGTGCACTGAGCTATTAATTTATTTAAAAAAAAAAAGGTTTTCATCTCCCTTCATAAAATGTAAGAACAATTTTTTACATCTGACACAACTTATTACTATTATTAAGCCAATCTCAAAGCATAAAAATAAATTGTCATGTTACGTAATCAAACATTGCCATTCTTAGGTCATCCAGTCATTTACCCTTCATTTATTTGGAGATAACAATGTGTCACTGTGACCATCTAGCAACTCTTGAAAGCTTGTCTTCATAAAACTTAATTTGTGTTTTTACCTCTCCACCAGTGAGTTTGTTTGTGAGTGAGAGTGTGTGTGTCTGTGAAGCACTGCTGGGATTGAATGAAGGGTGTGTGTCCGTTTAGATTGGAGAACAGCAGCATGTGATTACTGCAGTGTTTGCGGTTTGGGGAAACACAACGGGGAACTAACACAACACTGATGGAAAACATTAACACATCCAGTCGTGTACGGTAACACACAGATTGTTATAAACGTAAAGTGGACAGGTGAAGACACTGGTGCTGTGAATATCTGGACCTCTGGAATGAAAGCAGAGAAATGAAAGGAATCAGAGTTTAAAAACAAAGAGGATGTAAAAATAAAGAGGATGATTTTAAACATGTAACGCACAGCTCACATGAGAGTTTAGCTTCCAAGTGGGATGCTATTTTATTCAAGATATTACAACATAAATTTCCATGTCTGTATCAAGACAGAAACCTCTCTTTCTTTCTCTCTTTGTGTTGTTTTTTTTTTCCTCTAAATGTAACAAAGCTCCTCAAATGTTAAAAATTCTGTGATAATTATAAAAATCAAAATCATTTGAAATATAATCTAATCAGAAATAGAAACTTCATTTTCTTGCCACTGAATTTTTACATTTCCCTGAAATTTCCAGGTTTGTGATAACCATGGGAACCATGCATAATATCCACACTGCTCTTTTCCAACAAAACCAGATGGTGGTTTAGCAAACACTTAGCTAAATATGCTTTTGCCTATTCTACAGAAGCAGAAAAAATAAATAAAAACTCATGACATGAGAATGAGTAAATGACGACTGCATGTTTATCCCTTTAATAAAATCTTGCATAAAGCCTTGCTACGATTTGGCATGCTACATGCACGGGTAAATGGATGTTAATTGAATTATGTGTGCCTGCATGCAGGAGGGAGAGTAACAGTAACAGTGCGTATGCATCGGGTTTGTGTGCATCTTCAAAACCCAATGTTTTTTTCTCCCATGCAGACACACGCAAAGACCTACATTCCACAAACACTTCCTGAAACCCTCCCCGAAAACTCACTATCTCTTCATCAAGACTTCGAGCTGTGAAATCAAGTGTTAGCTAATTCAGTTAGCATTCATATTTCATGCGCTACACCACTGCCATGGGCGCTGAAATATTGATAAATCCTGAGCTTCTTATAGAAGCTCAAAGAAAGGCCACAATGT
Source organism: Enteromius fasciolatus (assembly GCA_032361145.1). Classification (NCBI taxonomy): domain Eukaryota; kingdom Metazoa; phylum Chordata; class Actinopteri; order Cypriniformes; family Cyprinidae; genus Enteromius; species Enteromius fasciolatus. Next base: position 11,492,035 of record JAUMHR010000045.1, read on the forward strand.
TTGGGAGGGGTGTGAACGTGAGACAGAGGAATATGAATTATGGCGTTTGTTCAAGGACAACTGTTTTTCTACCCAATTACAGGAGGAATTAATCTGGCTCTGCTAATGGCGGTGGCAGAAAAGTAATGGCTTTGAAATCCTCTTTGATTCATTCCAGCTTTGCTGTTCTGGAAGACCTGCATGCCAAAAACAAAGCTTCAAACGCACATTACCGTGGGTTTGATAGGGCAGGGGTTGTAGCCGACACATGAGGCTTGGCATTAACACAACCAGTAAAATCCAACACACAATGAATCAGAGCATGTGTAATACCTGAGGTTTACAGAACACAGGGCAGTGTGTGTATGTGTTTACTCACTGGGCACTCTGTTGATGGCTTTGAGAGGTCTGAGTACACGCACTGTTCTGATGGCGGAGAAGTTGATGTTCTGAAGATCGAGGGAGTACTCAACCATCCTGAGAAACAAACAGAGAAAATTAGTGTCGCCATCACTGGGTACAGACAAACTATGTAGTTCAGACCAGCTCGTTACAGCAGTCGAGACAGAGAAGAGGGTCGAGTTCGAGTCCACATGTTCTCCAGCCGATAAGACCAACACCATTAAAATGAAGTCTTTGACTCAGGCTTCACACAAATGTGAGCCTTCTCTGAACTTGAGCAGATCTCGATAACAACACTAGTTTCTGCCACTCATTTCATTACTTATAAGGTGTCATCATCTTTAATACTGTAGTATTTTATTTTTCTGTTACATTTCTCATTTCAACAGCATTCTAATCATGGCCATTTCTAACATCTCTTTAAATACCCCCTTCATAATAATAAAAAAACAGCTTAACCCAGTCAAAGGGGTTTGCCTTCCCACCTAATGCCAACATGTTTCCTGAAAAATATCTCTGTTCTATATGTGTGCGTTCTTGACTTTTGCAACATTGTCATAGTTATTGAACTGAACTGCATCATTTCACTGACTGGAGCTAAATAATGACACAATTGTCATCTTACTAATTAGGATTTGCCACATTTTAAAATAAAATATTTTTTATTTCATATACATTTTTGGTTATATTTTATTTTA
>JAUMHR010000045.1:11498140-11513858 GCA_032361145.1 Enteromius fasciolatus
TTTTTTACAGTAAACTTTATTACAGTATATTATAACAATACTCCACAATTGAACAGTTTTAATTTTGCAGTCAAATAAATGCAACATTGGTGAGCATGAGAGACTTATTTCAAACACACACACTCAAAATGTATTGTGCGTCAGCATGTGAACTCATCCCATCTGTTTTGTCCTGACTCATTAGCAATCTAAAAGGCTTTGGTCTTGCTTCCATTCTCAGCACCAGGTAACATCCACCGTACTGTAGGTGAGTAGCAGTTTAAAACTAGACTAACAGAGAGCTTCATTCATCACTCTGACACACACACACAGAAGGAGAACAGGCCATTCTAATGCAACCCAACCCAAAGCACAGCGCTGTTCATCTTGATCTGACCATGTGTACTATGTCAGGGACTGAAGCGGTGGGGGTTCATCTCCCTCGTCTGTGTGAGAGCAGCTCTGTTTGGGATAGTTACCGACTGCTCTCTGCATCAAACGGCCCTGTGGGACCGTGTGTTTGAAAATAGAGGCCAGAGGGGTTCTTTTCCCAGACATTATCTGCTGTTGATCTCCCCTTTAATCTGCACGGTTCATCACAGCGAACAAATCTAGATGCTGTTGTACTACTAAAAGCAGAGGGCCATCTTAAAACAGACACACCTCCGTCTCCATGAGATGTTTTCAATGGGAGGCATCTGCGGTGAGAGCTGAGTCACAGAATGGCAAGAATGAGCCATAGCTGCCACTGAGAATATACTGACAGTGTCTCATAGCAGCAGCGCGGGGAGTCACACATTCAACATGTCTGCATAACCGCACAGCGAGAAATACTCCACAGCTCTCCAGAGCCACTCCGCTGCCAAAACCCTGCCCACATACACGCAATTAAACCGTTTAGTAGCGTTTACTTTAACGAGAATGATCGGCAGGCCCATATGGAATCTGTAAACGCTGTTTCTGTGCTGATTTTGCAATAGAGGTGGTCATTTCATTGATGTGATGTTCTTGTTTGGTTGGACAGGCAAAAATACTAATGTAATTATTCTATTATTTCAATAATAGCAATACTGAGTAATAAATAAATAAATAAAAATAACATATAACAATGAAAAAAAAATCTAGAAAGAATAAATTCCTTCAAATACACCAGTTATGTCAGGGATATTAGTGGGATAATTTATTAGTGGGATAATTAACTCATCCAAATCATATCCATAAGATTAATCAGATGTATACAGAACATAAATATAATTTATAAAAAGTTCACAATCTTATCTACAACTTCACAATCGTATCACAATATTACCACCATAGTCACCATAGTATGTTAAATAAATTACTACAGCAAAAAGTGTCAATAACACCATACTCAATAATACTAATAAGTATAATTGATATACAATTGCTGAATAATTTTAGGAGTTTAAATATTCAGTGGAGACAAAACATCTGGTTTCAAACGCTGCTTTTCAGCAGGCAGGTGCGGACATGCTGTGCCTTGATTAGAAAAGTAACCAATCATTATGACTGTACCAATGAGACTGCATGTTAATAAATGTTGTACAAAGGGCTTATGGGATATTCGTCACCCCCAGCGGCATGGATTTATCTAAATAAACTTGGCTTAATGGAAAAGAGCTAGCAGTTCTAAGCTGGAAACGAGCCAGAAACAAGAGAGAGCAGAAGAGCACGAGGACACGGACTGTGTTCCTTCATAGTACTACCACAGAAGACGATCGACTGCAGTGCTGTTGTAGAGCTTGACAATCCCATTATGTCAATTACTGTCTGACTGACAGCGGTGTCAGCACTCGAAAAGTAGTGGGACGATGCCACACGCGCCACTGCGGCTGCTTTGTGTGGATCACACGTGTGCGGCTCAGGCAGCGCGAGACACACTCCCTAACAATCAGACATACCAGGGAATAATGTTTCATAATACCAATGCAAATCCTCATAAAAACAGGCAGAAGTTTTCTCTTAACAAATGTGACATATACACCATGTCATAGCAATGAACGATGAGACAAGATTCCGGTGGCAAGCAATGTTTTTTTCGTCCAAAGAGAAAATAAAAATGCTGTGTCATGCAAGAAAATCACAACCAATCATCATCAATTGGATTTTATATGCTGTAGAACGCACACCTTGTATTTTCATGACTGCCACGATGCTTCAGCAGACGGGATGCTTATTTATGCATTTTTCTAAACCAGAGGTATTTTTCCATCTATTGTCTGATGCCACCAAATGTCCACAAAAATGCATAAAAAAAGTTTTGGAGGGAGCTGTTAAGAACATTGTACCAATGTCCAACATCAGTGATGTTTGAGACATGCATAGCCTTGACCTCAAATGCAGATTCGGTTTTTATCCACTGCATGCAAAGAAAGTACTATATAGGTTTTTTCTCATATGTAATGTCCTATAGCACAGCCACTATAGCATTAGCAAGTCTGGAAAAACCTGCCTTGCTCGGGGCTACCCTGCAGATCGCCCCATGAACTTGAGATTTTTTGGTCATCAGTCCTTAACCATTCTACTACCATCTCCTTTAGAATAATGCTAACAAGACAAAACCCAAAATAACAATCTCAACCAGTGTGAACTGTTCAAAACGGCAGGAGCATGACTAAACAGACAGAACTAGCATGAATAGCATCTAGTGATCTACTGAAAAACAAATATGAGTGAGCGTTAGAGATAACCAAGTGACTGTTTAAAAATTCTTAAAAAATATACACATTTATTAACTCATTTACTATGTTTTACCATTGAATCAGATGCTGTTTTTTATTATTATTCTACAAACCATTGGACAACATGCACAGGATTGTGGGATATCATAGGCAGCAAAAAATAGATCTATGCTGCCGTCATCTCAGTAGATGTGGATGTTATGCAAACATTGGATTCAGAGGGGCCTTGATGCCTTCCTACCTCCATGCACCGCCTGAAATGCATTTTCGGACGTAGTCTATGTTAAGATACACACAGCTCACACCGCTTTTTCTCCCTCCATCCTGCTCTCTCTCTCTCTCACTAGATTTCTCTGCCTTCCTGCATGTTCGTGATGAATTATTGAAAAGCTTCAGACCAGCATGGCTTCAGGAAAACTCCCAAGTTTAATGTGCAGTCGTCACTGACTTGTTCTCCCTCTTTCCTTTTACTCAACCTCTTTCATACTCCTTTTTTCCCTCTAGTATCCCCCTTTCTCACAACCATTTCTCTCTCCATCAGAGACACCTCCATAACGTCTAACAGTATGATACCAGTCAAATTGGTGCTTCTCAATCGATGGGCATAGATTTTAAGATTAGTTACTGTAGATATTACTACATTGTTCATTAACATTTGAATTGATTTAATTTTTAGACTTTACTAAAAATAATAATAATAAAAAATCTTTACTTTTTATTTTTGTTAAAGTTTGCGTTGTGTGATGTTGTCGTATTTTATTAGTTACTTTTTACTATTTATTTTCTATTATTTTATTCAATTATGTCAATCAATTGCAAAGAAAAAAAATCTAATTTACCTTGAAGTTTATGGTTTTCATTACATGTTGTATTTTATTTTATTTATTTATTTTTGTATTATTTTATTTCAATTACCAAGAATGACAACAATAACAACAATGATCAATACCTAAAAAACAGAGGTATTGTATAACCTGGAAAACCAGAAGACCTAGAATATGTAATGTATGCATAGAATATAAATAGTGTGGACAATTTTTATGATGTTTATGCCTTTTAATATGTTAGAAATCATAGCCAGGATTGAGATTAAACAATAAAAGTCATTAAAAGTCATAGGTTTGCTTCTTAGAGAACACATAATGATACAAAATGTATACTTTAAATGCGCTTTGGATAAAAGCATCTACCAAATGCATAAATGTAAATATATAAGTAGTTCTTCTTTGAGAGTCTGGAGATCCCTGTGTTCTGTTCCACTCTATTGCACTCCATCTAGCATCTTGTGCGAGCAGCCTCTTGCACTGAACTCAAATAATACATGGCAATGCTAAGCATGAACCGCAAGTGTTGCTCCACAAACAGGTTCAGGTCGAGTACCTCAAGCTATGCGGGAATATGGTACAACTACCGTACATGCCACTTTAAACACAGCGCATTGTTAACACAATGGCATTATTTGGATTGATACTGCTATAAGAGCCATGTCCCTGACTGCATCAACCCATTCTGAACATCTCATTCAATTTCAATCTAGAAGAAAAATATTTCTTCTCCTCTTTCATTTTGAATTTCCACAACTTATTCACGCCCGGGCCTGCTGAGGGAGGCAGAGCCTGCAGCGCTCCGTCCGTCACTCAATAAACACCTGCTAATCACATACAGCAGCTGGCCCTCTCATTAGCATACATACATTATTCATTCATGCAAAGAGAGCTGATTAGGATAGAGGATCAGAGAGGGGACTGGACAGCTAAGTGTAGAACACTACAAGTTGAGTTATTTTGTTTCCCAGTGAAGCCAATGAGACCGGTGTATAATCGGACAACATTGTAGCACTTTAAGTAGTGTTCTTCACAGCGTTCCTGATTACGAACAAAATAAACGCTCTATTTAGATGCATAAATGCAGGCTTTGGGTGAATACACACACATGCTCAAAGGGAAGTACAAGGTTACACTCAAGGCAAACATTCCGGCACAAGTCAGGCTGACCAGGTTGGACGATCCAGAAATATCAGCACAGCTTTTTTTCTTTTTTGTAGAATCAGTTGAAATGTCAGCCTGGCGATTGAAATGCCATATAGAGTGAGAATACCTAAGAGAGCAGGATCTCTCCCCTCTACAAACACACTGACATTAACACAATTTACACAAACACGCTTTAATGGCAAAGGGCTCCGACCCTCAAAGGCACCATGATGCCTACATGGTGTCTTTAACAGAGGGACACGAGAGGACATGCAGAACTGAACTAGCCACATTTAGACAAATTAACCACTACCGACACACACACATACATAAACCACAGGGAGATGAGCTCATCAATTTCCTTTTCACCTGGAAGGATTAAACCTGCAGGAGGTCTTTCTGCATCAAATATTCTTGTAAAAGCAGTCCCTTCTGGACAGAGAGACACATACCCGAAAACAAATTTGCTCATCTATTGTACAGTTTGAATTATATGAAACCCATAGCTGGGTATAATACCAATAAATGCCAATTGAAGGTTAGAGATGACACAGACAGAATGATAGAACAGGCAGAACTGTACATGATACAGTGTATAATAGGGGCAGATGATATGTGATATCTTGATACACGCATCTAACATCCTGATAAGTACATTTATTTCACCGTAATGATACAGTGAAACAAACATTATTCTTACTTTTTCTTTAAAGGTACTGTATGTAGGATTGACACAGATGGTTGAACTAGGTATTGCAGTTCAAATTCAAAATACTGGAGATGGGTTTTTTTCACCGGGCCTCCTACTCAGACTTGACGCACCCGCAGGTTGCCAAATTGAAGACAGCAACAAGAACGAGAGCAATGACCATGGGCACGTCCTGATTTTGCTGAGTTAGGTGTGTTTTTTGTTGACCCTGGAACAAAAATGTATTCCAAAATTTTAGTTTTGACTATATCTCTACACCTAAACCTAACCCTACCCATGAGTAATGTCTAAAATCAGGGGAAATGATAGATGACTGACACTGATGTACAAGCACCAAACACTGATTGTAAGCCTAAACTTCACAAAAACTACTACTTCTTCAAATCTGATTGGCTAATCACAATGTTGTACCAGGGTCAACACAGATGTTGACCCAGGGACACGCCTAACTCCGCAAAATCAGGTTCTGCATGGCGATGGAATACGCTGTGTTTATGCAGAGCAGGCAACCTGGATGGCGAAACACTACTGACTTCATTCAGAGCAAAACAAAACATGACAACATAAACATCAGTTGAGGGCTGCAACTGCACTTTTTAAACGAGAATATCCAGGGTGTACTACTGCTGTCAGCGATATGAGTACTTGAAATTAACATGATTTCTTATTTCCTGTTGAACATAACAGAGACATTTTATGGTTATTAGAATAAATTTCTTACATATGGTTCCTTTAAATAAGGTCTTTACAATTTAAACATTTTCAATTTACCATAGAAAGTGCACAATTCTTATATATCGGGAAAAAAATGGGCCTAAAAAACCTCAAGCTCACTGAAGACAAGTAAAAAGGCAGTGATTTAATAAGAATAACAAACAAGTTACAATTAAATAGAACAAAAAACTACAGTAGAATAAATAAATAAGATACATACATATAATAAACAAGGGTATTAAAAAACTGTGTATTCGTTAGTGTGTAAAATAAATATATTTCTTCTTATTAAAGTGATTTAGTCAAAAGCAATGAGAGATTTTCTCTCTTTTGTTGTTTGATTAATATGAAGGAGTTCTGTTGACTTCTGTCACTTTAAGAGCTGCCCAGATTCAATATACTATGACATGTTTTCTTCCTGAGCTGTTTGCTTCTACTGTACTTAACAACTAAATAACTGTGTTTATGAGGATCCTAGCAAATTTAAAACATACAAATTAGTGTATTTAATCATTAAAATCCTTGGTTCAATACTGCCATGCTCTATCAACACTGTTTTCATGCATGCAAATGAGTTTCTCTTTTACTACTGATTCAATTTCAGTAGCATAAAATGATTTGCTTTGCTTAAAAATGCTTAAAAATGTGTGCAAAAGTTATGTTTTTCTGACCGTGTAACCACGGTGGAGATGATAATCCAAAAATCTCTACCAGACAAATTTTTACCTGTTAATTGCATCTACGTATATCGTCCACCTCAGTCTAATAACAGATAAATAGACATAACGATGAATAGAATGATTAAGAAATAAAGCAACAGACAACTACATAGACATGCAGATGGAGAGAAGATTCATTACTTTACTTTTGTAATAAATATAGTCATTACTATATCTCAGGCCCCCCAGGTGAATCTAGTATAACTTCGACAGAATAATTGAATTACAAATCAACCAAGCTATGCCAAACAGCGAGGGAACATGCCAACATGATAAAGGGAGGGAAACAGAAAATAAAGCCTAAAATAAAAGGGAGGGGGAAAAAAACAGCATATGTGAGGTATTGTGGGGAGAGACATAAATAAACCGAGGCAAATCCTTAACAGAGGCTCAGAAGGAAGACGAGTGAGAGAGAGAGAGAGAGAGAGAGAGATCTGTTTCAACACACATCAATCAGAGTGTGTGTCTGTGAGAGTAATTAGCTACCTGCCGACGGGCAGCCTCTCTCTAATTGTTTACTGCTTTGCTGCAGCCTCTTTCTCCTGCTCTTTCTTCATCTCCCTCACTTTCATGTACCGTGTTAATGTGTGGGGTGTGTGTGTGTGTACGTGTGCTGGTGTGTGCATCTTGTGAAATGAGACTGCAAAAATGATGACTCCTCTGTGGGTGTGGAGACGGAAGAGAGAAAAAGACACAGAGATAGCGACTAAAAAAGGCAGTGAGGCAATATAAGCCTGCGAGAATAGAAACACTGACGCTGTGTGTGCGTGTTGGGGGGGGGCATGTAAGCTGGGTGTGTATTTAGTGATAGCCTCACCGACTTCACCCACAGAGGGATTAGCCAAGAGTCGGCTAGAAAATATCACACAAGCATCCCACCACACGGGAAAGGGCTTGACGTAACAGGGATTCTAATCCAGTGTTTACCAAGCAGGTGTGCATGTACCCCAGGGGGTACTTAGAAACATTTCGATTTTACTTTGTTAAACATGTCTCCGTCACCTGGAAGTCGCAGGTTCTCATTAAAATGTGCACTAATGGCGGTGTAGTCGCTCGTGGGTGATATTTCATACTTGTTGAGCTCCGGCGGTTTTTAAATTCTCCCATTCAAAGAGTGCAAATGACTTTACGTTTGTTAAACGTCCCATCTGGATTTCATTTTTTAAATGAATATGCCATTAGGTCTTACTCTGAGAATATTTCTGTATGATTGCCCCCAGAAGTGTCACAACTGCGGAAGACAAACAAGCGCAGGTGTCTTATTAAAGAGTGAGGAAGTAGCTTAGTCGGTCGGCTTTTCTTGACTGTTTTATGTGTTTAAAAATCATTGACTAATTTAATACTGTGAGTGAGTTACAGGAAATACAATTTTGGCTACACAATGGTTACATTTTTTTTTCTTTATTTTGTATAAATATTCCCAAAAAACGAATGCACATATTGATATTCTCTTGTGGAAATACTCAATTGCTTTCCATTTATTTCAATCAGTCTCCAATGCAGTAACCCAATCAATAACTCTCACTAGTGTCCTTGATAACAATGAATAACAAGAAATTATTACTTTTATTCAGCAAGGGGATTAAATAGATCAAAAGCGGCAGTGAAATGTTTAAATATTTCAAATTAATGCAGATTTTGGCATTAAAAACTTTGATGAACTGATCCTTGCGGTTTTCTTAAGCACCAAATCAGCATATTAGAATGATTTCTGAGCGATTATGTGACAGAAATTTCAACTTTGCTACCATGGAAATAAATGATTTTAAAAGAGTTATTTTAAATCATAAAGTTACTGTTTTACTGGGCTTAAGATCAAATATTGAACATAATAGCATTTATTCTGATAATGAGAAACCAAAATATCAGTTTAATAAGGTTATGGTTGTATCAGGCTGGCATGTATCCTAGATTTCCTGAGTGAAAATATATCTCCTATTGTTGCTGTCTCTAAATACCTTCAATCTGCCTGTGGTACATGGAGTGTGCAGTAAGTCCAACCTAAGGTTGACTATCTCCTGACCTTCTTTCCTTACAGACTTGAGACCTGTATGCTGGAAACAGAACACAGCAACACTAAAACGCCCTAAGATGTGTCTGAGCAGTTAAAAGGAACCGTTTACAGTACATCATCTCTAACGTCTAAGGCATATACATTCTCTCCATTTGTTTACATCCACCTAAGATGATTTTCATATGCACCAGGTGGTCAAAACTGGTCTGGGCTGTACTATAAGAAACCGATCAGCTTTGTGCAAAAGGTCACATCCCTATTTTGAAATGTTTGGCTTCCTCATAAGAAAGTAAAAAAAAAAAGGAACAACATGAAGGGAAGTAAATGCTGACTGAATTGTAATTTTTATGTGAACTATTTCTTTAGACATTCCTCATACAGACAACCTTTCCTGTATAAGTTATAAACTGACGAGAAGTCGAACAGTCTGAAAGTGAGATGAAACGGTAATACTCAATTAAACCGCATAGTGGGATGCAACCCACTGGAGAGTGCAGAGAAAATATGTTTACTTCAGTTTTTCCCCCGTTGGGTCGTGGAAGTTACCTTTATAGTACTTTACACTTTCCAGTGGGTCACGTTTGACAGTTTTTTATTTGCAGTTTCCCCTCAAATCATGACAAACACGCTTAATAAATACCATTTGATTGATCGATCACACATGCCCTTACCGTCTGCAGTTTTTTATGGTTTTCTTGCACATTTCATTTGTGAATTGTAATAAATTCAGTGTTTCTCTCAGCGTTGTTCTCTATCAATACCTTCCCTCAAGCGTTAGATGTACTTATTTATCTGAGTAAATACGTGTTAATTTAATCAACTTTGAAGCGATTTTGCAATTAGCCTGTTTGTCTTGAGTTCAGGAGGTAAATAGTAGGAAGCAGGGAAAACTAGATCCCTTTAAAGCTGGTCTTCAAGCTAAGCCTGGTGTTCAGCTGGTTTATCTGGTCAGCCATCTGGTCTTCCATCATAACCAACTATAAAAAAATAAATTAAAAAAACACAGCATCTCTCTAAAACCTTTATAATAGATAAACAGATGTATAAAACCTTGAACTGCTTTAACTGACAAAATTAACATGCAAACTGTTAAAAGTGGGAATTTATCACAGATCACAAAAATTGTGTATTTTGTGTGTGCGCATTACACAAAAGTGGTTTATGCCAGAAGGACCAGCATGGGAGAGACTAATGTCTGTCATTACACAAGGCCACATTCAAGCCCATCACGTTATAATGAGTGTAATCTTTCATTCAGCAAATCCTGCCAGGCCTGAGAAGAACCTGGGATGGGCCGCTCACTTTTACAAACCCTGAACTACCCTACAGTACTTCAACAGACATTTGGATGTCTAATTAAATTAGCACGCAAAAGTAGAAAGGAAAGATTAAAATGTTCTATGAAGAGAATGAAAAATTGTTATGGGACGCTTTGCTCACAGCCAATTAAAGTGGCATATAATAAAAAATTAACACCCTGTATCACATTACGGCTGTGTTCCAATTTGTTCAGCCTCTTAACTTATGAGTGTTTGTTTCCTGTGATCTAGAGAGGAAAGTCTGACAAAGACAGAGACAAATGAAAACAAGTTTATCTCGTTGCAGCAGGTCTGTTGACTTTCTCTTCTGATGTCCTCCTCGAAGAACTGTCCAGAAAAGTTTGGTAAATTAACACTTTTTTAGCTGGTCTAGCTGTTTCACTTCTCTTTTCAGCAGGGACAATTTAAAGATCTTGAAAACAGCAAACAATGTGGGATGCTCGCACTCGACATAAGTGAGATCTGAAGGACTGTAGCAAAAGTATTTGGTCTGGACATACAACAGAATACACGAAAAGCCTATCAAGGGAATTCTGGACCTAAACATGAAGCACACAAGACCACAATGTAAACCTTTAGTCAATTTCACAGAACAACTGAAATGAAATGTCCATTAATACAGGTCACAGAATGCAGACGTCTCTACTGGTTCACTATAGCGCCCGATTCACCTGGAGCTGGAATGATTGAAAGAAAATAGAGGTGCTCTTACCCTGCCATGACGATGAAAAAGTCCAGTCTGTTCCATGTATCGCCAAGATAACAGCGACGGCCAAAAATCCCCAGAGCCACCATCTTCACCACCATCTCCAGTGCAAAGAATATATAGATAAATGCATCGAATGCCTGAAAGAGATCAACGAAGACACTTGTGCAATCAATTAGTTAATTAATTAAATTAATTAATTCCATATGTTACTATCACCATAATTCGTCTAATCTGATGTACTCAAGAATGAGAATGCCCCTCCCCACATACCACAAATTTCCAATAAAATTTTTCAAGCCGTAAAACCAGAAAAACATTGGGCCATAGTCGTGTCTTTAAAGCAGGTTTTTCCTTCAGCTGTTCGTCAGACAACAAGTGGCAGACACATATTGTTTCCATCAATCGTAATTCCTATGTAAATCAGTGGGGGTTGGTGCAAAAAGAATGGCAGATCGAACGACAGATAGAGCGACAGAACAACAGACAGCTTGATACATTGATACTGTAGATGCAACAGAGGGACCGACATGCCATAATTATTCAAATTTATAAGAAATGATTAGCAGTCAGGGTGGAATCAGCTCTCCAGATCTGGTTTACAATCCATTAATGGCTCTGCTAAACTCTATGCTCTGCAAATATAACCTCAGAGCATTCAAATTTGCTCTGGGAAGGACACAGTATCCGATATACTTAGGATGTGTTGCACAGCATGGTTTTTTCTAATACACAGTATCTGACTGCCAATGAGAGCTAATGAGATCCTGAGAGAAGTCAAAAGCTGAATGAGCCTGAAACGAAAGGGCTTTTTAAGAACCCTCGAACAAGTGAGCGATTGATTATGAAGTCCAGTCAGCACCCAGCCTGTTCACCCTTACTTCACCTGACCCGGGACGACCCACCCTGCATCTCATTTCTCAGCCAACGCCGATCAGAGCAGACGATCCGTGTGACAGAAAGTGTTTCTTTCATAAACAATTGAGTCGCGCGAGTACACAGACTTTAAGAAGGCTGTTAATTAGCTCCTTACAAATACTCCGCCGTGTGATTGTTGCTGTCAAAGCCCTGCTGCGTTCTCATTACGACACCACAGATATCTGGGATTCCGAGCGACTGATTACACAGACCAGTCAAGCCGCAATCGCCCTCATCAATAGCTTTGTTTCTGCTCTCATGTTGGTCACTCGTTTGGTTTTTAAGTTCAGCCCTGCAGGGATAATTATAACGATGTGAGAAGTGTAATTTTCTTGCGGAAAATAGAACGTCTGTTACGTTGCGCCCCTTAGTCTTAGTCACTTTGCATGTCCTCAGTTGCCAAGTAGAACTGATACAGGTTTTGCTTCACACTACAGAGTGTTTATGTGTGATACAGGGAGGAGGCCGTTGGGAAGCAATGCCAATTTGGATGGCCGCCCGCACGAGAAAACGAAGAGTTTGAAACCGGCCGGTGCGGACGAGCAAAACAACACTGGTTTAAGATCCCCTGTGGGACCAGAGGACGCAAACATCCTGCCGCCAAGAGGACACTTCCTCTAAAGCTACCTTCTTCTACATGCCATACCTGACATATGGCTCTCTATACGAGTCGGTACACACACAGCAAGCAGGAGTGAGACAGACTTTCGTTCCTACCCACACAGTTTTCATTTCAACCCGTCTTTTTGTTTTGCAGTCAATCCAAAAAGCTAATGTGAGAAATATCGCATTGCAGACCTTCTTAATTTGCATTTCTCTCTCTTCAAAACTCTTTTTACACAATAAAAGTACAGCTCTGAACAGTGAGAGCTCACTGAGGGAATACTGTCAGCCATCTTGACTGGTAAAACATTGAGTCATGGCTCTCGCTCCATTTCAGCAGCACCTATGAGAAGGTAAAGCTGATGTCTGATGCCTCCGGCCTGCCTGAGATACGAGGTAAGCTCACAGTCAGCGTTGTTTCTTAATTAGGATGTGCACTGTGGAAAGTGATTGGGAATTGTTATAAAATTCAATTCAATTTGGCAGAAAGCCTAGTCATTAGGGGAAGATCTCGATAACTTATCATCTCTTGGACTAAAAGCCTATAAGATGACTTACAGCGATTCGCCTATGTTTCATCCTTGTAAAATTTAAAGGCATAGTTCATCTAGAACTACATGATTTACTTTCTTCTGTACACCGGAAAGATGTTATTTGTGTGTTTTACAATTGGAAGTCAGTGGGGTTCAGTGTTGCTTGGACCCCATTGACTTGGGTTATATTTTCAAAAACATAAATTTAAATATATTCTACGGAAGAAAGGTTTAGAAAGACATGAAAGTCTGCAAATGATGACAGAACTTTCGATTTTGGGTGAATTATGCCTTTAAGCAGTAAGCTTTCCGATCACATTTAAGTGATCAAACTCACCAATCTTCAACCATCCCTGTTGACACTGGTCAACGAGAAGAGCATATAAATTCATCTCATATTGATGCATTGTGGGAACGAGCGGCTCGCAAGAGCCCTATTTTATTTATAAGATACAGAGAGTGTTTATATTGAACACATTGGTAAATATTATGCAAAAGTAGGGCATAAACACTGCTACTACTTTATTATCTGAATATGAAAGTCAATGAAAGTCAATTCACGCTGCTTCTAACACATATGAATGACTTTCTTCCACAGGACACAAAAGTAATTCTTCAGAATATTAGCAGAAATGTAGTGTCCTGTTGTATCAATCCCCTTTTATCAAACCTTTATAGTGTTTTCTGTCCTTTTTAAAGCACGAAAGGCTTAGTTTTTTTTTTTTTTTGGGAAAATAATCTTTTTTTTACGAACTGGATCCATCAAAATATCTCCTTTTGTTCTCCGTAAAAGAAAGTCATAGAGGTGGAACACCATGAGTGAGTAAACGAGGACACAGTTTTTAGGTGAGCTAATCCTGTAATGGAGTGTGTTCATGTTTAAGCTGTGCCATGAAAGCTGAACTGGAGCAGTGCCATAGGCGATGATTTTTCTAACACACAACGATCATGTACGGTTTTATGTGAGGTCTCTGAACAGACTCCCTGGACCCAGCCGTCACATCCAGGCAAGCTAATGAACACAGCAGAGCTCCTGGGACAGGAGATGCATGGAGAGTTTAGAGGACACATAAAAACGTCCCTAAAGCTCCCAAAAGATGACATAAGAAATTAAAGGCCGTCCTCTGTCAACACAAACCCCTCGAGTTCTGTCTGCTTCGTCAACCTCTCAGAGTGAGAGAGAGCCTCATTAACCACAGAGAGTCGAAAGGGATGATGATGATAATAAATGGAGGGAAAGGAAGAAGGAATCCTGTTACAAGATGGGCTGGGAATCAGTTAGGGGTGTAACGATTTGCGTATCGTACGATTCATGGTCATTTTTTTTCAAATCATCAAAGTGATCATTTGTATCTCCTTGCTAGTGGAGACTTGAGAGAGCAGTGCACGTGCGTGTCATTTAGTTGTTTGGAATGCACTTGTCCACAAGCGGAGCGATGTGATTTCCTCATTATCTTCAGCTGGGATGTTCCTGTGATATCGAACTTTGCGGTGTGTGTCGGCAGATTCGTTAAGGGACAGATGCATTGCATAAAATCCTTTTATTAAAAAAAAACATTTTATACAAATTAGTTTTTTACATATTAGCTTATTTTAAAAACATATCTAAAATATAAATGCATGTTTATTTGCAACAGTTATGCTATCAACAATAAAAAGACATTTATGAAATTAAAACAGCGACATCTGCTGACGGCATCGTGTTGCGTTCGTTATCACAGGAACATCCTAGCTGAAGATAATGAGGAAATCACATCGCTCCACTTGACAAGTGCATTCCAAATGACTAAATGATGACACGCACGTGCACTGCTCTCTCAAGTCCCCACTAGCAAAGGGATAGGGATGATCACTATGATTTGGAAAATGACCATGAATCGTACGATACGCGAATCGTTACACCCCTAGAATCAGGGTATGATCCTTAAACTCTCTTTAACTGACACAAAAAAACAATTGCATTTTGACAAGGAACATTAACAACATTCAGGGCTGGTCTGTTGCGTCAGTTTCATTTTATGTGTGAAAAAAAGAGCGATACAGATTCTCTGTCTCAAAACCTACAGAGCTTCCCATGAAGGCAGCATTTTAAGTCATCCAAGGTTTGCTCCTGCAGTCAAAAATACTCAAAAAGGGACCTTAATGTAAATGATGCTTTAAATATTTGAGTTTCCAAAACAAAATTTGGCATACTTCATGTACGCTTTGGGGAGAAGAAAAGTTTATACTGTCAGAAAAAAATGCAACAGTAACCTTTTTGTAACAGTACAAAAACGTGTCAGTGGGGCAGTACCCTCAAAGGGACAATGGTGTATTTGATCTACTCCTAAAAGGCATACATTGGTACCTTCAAGCAGTAGTAGTTTAGTAGAGATACTGATAAGCAGATCAAATTTATTCTAATAAATAAATAAATGATGTCAATTTTCATTTTTGGCTAAAATCTTCCTGCCGAAAGATTGCCAGTCCATTTGTTTCATTGCATTTAGAATTCTAACTTAGTAGGTTGCTCACTATGTTTTGGAGCGGAGCTAGTTAGTGTATGAGTGTGTTCACACTGACCTGTAGAATCTGACAGCGCTCTGAGGTACAGTCGATGTTCTCGCAGGGCTGGTACATCCCCAGAGTGACGCAGTTCAGCAGGATCACCATGATACTGATGCGCTCGAACCACGTGACGAAGCATGTGTTAAGGCCAATATTTATCAGCAGACAAGTAAATGCAATAATACACAAAATTGTACACAAAATTAACACTTTTTAAATTTAGGAGCTTACCTGTGTGAACATTGCTATCATGCTGCTAGGACATACACCAGTTTTAAGGTTCTT
>JAUMHR010000045.1:11514333-11526454 GCA_032361145.1 Enteromius fasciolatus
AATCTAATAAATGCAGCCTTGATGAGCAGAAGAAACATCTTTAAAAACCATTAAATATCTTACTGATCTAAAACTTTCGCTCTCATCACATTAACAAACACCGTACTGAATGGAGACCAGTCCAAAGTCAATGAATCCAACCTTCACAGCGAAAGCACATCACAAAGAAACACAAAATACACTGAGAAGGCATTTGTCACTCCCTCGTCCCTCAGGCCTGTTAGCTGGAGTGAAATCTTCAGGCCTCTCCACTAAATCTCTACAAGCCTCATCTCTTCACCTTTATGGACCATTTCTTTTTCAATTTACTCTACTCCGTCTTTTCCTCCGGCTTGGTCAACCTTTTAGTGAGCTATTTTTTCTGTTTGCACATACCCAACCCCTTCTCGTTTAACTTCCTTGTTCACTCTATCATGTTTCTCTCTTTCTCCCTCCCTCCTGCCTCTCACCTTCAACACTTTTATTTCCTGTTTTCATGAAACATTTCCTAGTGTTTGAACTGCTTTAGCCACAGGGCAAAAGGGCTGCTGATTTGGCTTTGTG
Organism: Enteromius fasciolatus; assembly: GCA_032361145.1. NCBI lineage: Eukaryota > Metazoa > Chordata > Actinopteri > Cypriniformes > Cyprinidae > Enteromius > Enteromius fasciolatus. The sequence goes on from JAUMHR010000045.1 coordinate 11,514,877, forward strand.
CTGAATCTAACGGCGCTATACATTCCTCAATTAATTAGGAACTACCGAAAAGGCACTGCACCGGAAAGAGGCTTCTGGCACTCAGTTAAATGTGATTTATGAGCAATTTTTCACTTTTTTCTCTTCCTCCTCATTCAAACTTTCAATGAAGAAAAATGTACATTACAATATGCATGTGTTATATTAGACGAAGGGATCTGCTACAGTGCTGGCCACACTCTGAACTTGCCTGTGTAATATTGTAAAAAGCCTCACAGGCTTGTGTTCCTGCTTTAATCATTAGAATGGAGACTGCAACCCCCATAGGGCTAAAGCAAGCACCCGCATCATGCTGCAAAGCGTTCACTATGGTTACTGCAGGAAATTGCTCCTTTCTTTTTTATATTATTGTTGATACCTCATCAGGTTCTAAGGCGAGCTTTTGGCAGAGGGAAAAAAGCGCCCACAGAAACACTTAAATGACATTAAAGGGACAGGAGCACAGAATCAATCTCACAATATACATCACAGAGAGCGAGAGAGAGAAGAGTGGGAGACAGAAAAGGAAGAGAGCGAGTCAAGGCCGATTGGTTGACAGAAACATGGCCTGTTTATTTAAAGAAAGATGGGCTGAAGAGGTGTGAAATGAGACAATCACATGCACACAGGGAAAAGATTTCACTCAAAGAAAGTTATTGGGGAAAAAATGTAGATGTGGTCACAGTGGGATCAGAGAGGATGAGGATTTGCTGCCGATTTTGCCTCAGGACATGATCTCACTTTGGATATCAAGTGGCAACCAAACAGTTCCAGCACTGTATATCATATAAAAGTGAATAAAATGTCCTTAAAAATCAAATGCTAGAATTCATTAAAGGGATCATGAAATATTTATACATATGAGAGATATGCACCACTATAAAAACAAGTTTCAAAACTAAGTCTGCAGTTTGAAATGTTAATTATTCTTTTACACCCTTCTGAAATGCCCAGATGTGAAATTGCAATCAATGATCAATGATTTGATTTCGCCAAAACTCCCATTCTAATCAATAACATGATTTGTACTGCTTAACGAGACTCTTATTTACAGCATGTTTTCACCGTGTTAGTTATGATAAAAGTATTTGTGATACTGCAAAAAACACGTTGCAATAAGATGATCGTGACACGACTGTGTTCGGCTACAGTGAAAAGCAGCAATTATTGATGCGGTTGTAAATATAATAATATCATCTTGTTGAAAGTTCCATATTTAATGCTGGTTTTATATGCAAAGATGTTAGCCAACTACAGCTGTGAGCTTTTATGCTGAATTCTCACTGCAGACAAACCCCTTCAAAAGAAAATTACCATTTAAATCCAAATTATGACCGTTTTGGATGTTTTTTTTTTAAATTCTAAGATTATAAATGCACCTTGGGAAACTTATAATTAAATAATAATAAAAAAATGCATTTAACGAGTCCTTTAATATTACCATGAACTCCACGGGCCAGAAAATATGCAAAATACATATTGCATTTAAAAAAAAATTTATAATTAAAAACAATTATAAACAAAATAAAGAAAAAATCAACAGTACGAAAATGAAACAAAATAATCCAAATTTAAAAAGATAACTTGCTGATTGTCAAATATGTTTGGAATTGTTAGAATGTGGGAAGAATATGAGATATGAATAGTGTGCTCTCTCTCTCCATATCACCTGAAAACACAAACACATTTATTTGTTTGCAAAAGTCACCCGATTCATTTAAAACGCATCATCTGGCTGCCAAATAAATGATATATCTGGGTGCATGTTTAATCCATATGATTAAAAAGGGATATAACACCAACACTAACTATACAAAGCTAGTCATAAGTCCGTTAAGAATATATTGCGTATATAAATTAAATGTGCAAAATAAAAAAATAAAAAATTACAGTAAAATTTACAGGTTATTTTACTCTATATAGAAAGACTACAGGGACAAAATATTTGTTTTATAAAAGATCAAAAAGATTTATACTGTAGATGGGAGGTTTGAAATAATTAGCTGATATTATCGACAACATCATTCATAAAAAATAAAAAAACCTTAAAATCAAATCAAAGATTTTAAAACCAAGGTTTTTTTTTTTTTAAAGGAAAATCCATCATACACTAAATGGTTAAGGACGTCCTTCAGATCACAACAAATTCACTCCGAAACATGTGACTCTTAGGAGACACGTAACAAATTAAAACAATGTATGTGTCTGATATCAGAGTGCATGGAATCACAGCATGGAGGTAAAAAAAAAAAAAAAAAAACTACATAAAAATAAAATCGCAGTCCGTGACCATTATACACTACGTGATTTTCCATGGAATCTGTGAACTCAGACTGGCTCTCACTTTCAGCAACTAACGTCAACTAAAAAAAAGTAATCATTTGTTGCATCCCTAATGGACAGTAAATATTCCCAGTTCACTCACTATTGGCCACTATGACAATGGTTTCTCATCCCTTTGACAAGAATGTATAATGGCTCATGCATGATGTATGAGAAAGCTCTTATCGGGGAAAGAGGAGGGTCAGAGTATCAACAGCCAATCACAGACACTTACAATCAGGCCTCCTATGGCCCATCAGAAAAACGGCACAGCACCAGCGCCAACACATAGTGATTAAGTGTAGCACTGACAGAGAGAAAAAGATGAACGAGAGAGAGAGAGGAGGAGCAGATGGATGATATGCGTGATTAGTGACGAAACAAGTTCATTTTGAGAGCAGCTCCATCAGTTACAAGTGCTAGCTGATTAAGACAGCCAAAGCTTATGTTTAAGTCAACATGATACTGCGACAACTGAGGAGGAGAAGGATGAAGATGGGACTGTAATTGGCACTCTGCAGTGAAAGAAACCAAAGCACAGTAGCGTTGAATTTGCCTCCGAAGATGGACAGGACACTTATAAAAAGAGGGGTCAGACACAATGACACAGAATTAGAAGGGAGGAACAGGTGTAGGCGGTTCATTTTGTGTTCATTGTAGAAGCGTGACCCTCTGTTCTCAATGTTTATTAGGGATACAGGGTACTAAATTCACATTTAAGGAGAAGTGGTCATCAAAAATGGAAATGACAAAGACAGGAAGAGACAGTAATGACTACTCAGAGGAGGCAAATAGAAAACAAGTACATTCACAAAGAAAAGTATATACTTTATATATATATATATATATATATAATGTATATAGTCTCATTTATTCTAATTTGGGATGGGGAGCTACAGTCAGCCCAAGATGTTGAGCGAAGGGAATGAGAAGCAGGGAAAGAGGAGAAAGGGACCTATTTTAGGATATTTCGCTCCCCCTGAGACTATAATAATGAGACCAGGACTCTAGGTCCCACAGAGGACGCAATATTTGTCTCACGTCGCAGAACAAACTCTGATTTGAATGCACCACTGGTGCTGCGCAGAAGGATACTAAACATATTTGACCGACAAGCTAGCTTGGTGTGAACCGACGGTTAAAGCACATGCTGTAAATGTTTCCTCACACACAGACAAGGCTGCAGGTGTGACATCTGGCCTCGTGCATGAGCTAATTCATCTGCAAAAACAGCTCTGTCCATCCCACTTTATATGTTCCTCTGGAATTTCTGTTGCCATAGAGAAGCAGAATTTTAAGGCATCGTGCAGCTGATGTGAAGGCTGTTTAAAAAACATAGGTAATTTAATTACTATGCCTCCAAAGACCTCATTAATGTCTCATTTTAGACTAATTTAAAGACAGCATCACATGCGATCTTCATGAAAGAAGGAAATCCCAAAATGCATTGCGACTGGCTTAGTGAAAAAAAATCTATCCATGATGACAAAAATATTGAGGTTAAGTATATTTAAGTATAAATTAAGTAGTATTTGAAAATGAATTATTTTACCAATATTTGCATGTGTTATTTTCATGCTTTTAAGAGTATTGTGGCATAAAAAATGTATTATTTAACACAATATTTATATGATGTATCATTTAATGCTCAGAGTAAAATGGCCTTCCAATAGCCTACATGAAATAATCGGTTATTTATGAGGCTTATAATGGTTAAGATCCTGCTGAAGAACAAGAAGAAAAAAAAACTTAAGTTGGTTTTCTGGTCTTTGTTGATTTATAGGCAGATCTAGCTGGTCTCCCATCTTGTCTCCCCAGCTTGAAATGTGTCCAAAACCTCCCTGAAACCAGCAAACTGTAAATTATGGGAGACGAGCAAAGACCAGCAAACCAGTTTGGATCAAGTCTGGATCAAGTAACTTTTTCATCCAACAGTTCACAGAGCTTCTAAAGCTTCTGCAGCCTTTAAGCATCAAATTTCTCAAATATGAATCACTGATTCATTGAATCACTTTGAATCAGCAAATCAAAAGGAAGAAAGGGGGACAGGGATTACAGATTCTTTCTCAAACTGCCATCGTATGTCTTCTTTCTGTCGTTCTCTCTCTGATGGAGACTTCTGAGGTGAGTTTGGTCATCGCTAGCGCCTCAGTCGACCTACAGCCATGCGGAGCTTTGCAAATAACTAAAGCCATTCCTCAGCTGACTGCCTGCGTTTCGCTTTAACCAGGCAACTCTCCATGGAAAAGGGAACAAATTCCAGAAGCACTCCCACCACCCTTCCGCGCATTAGCATTAAGTGTGCGTATGTAAAGAGCTCGCAGGCAGTGTGTGTTTTGAAGGGAGAGTGTGCGACGCTTGCTCTGGTTATTGGTGTTAAGAGATGTTAAGAGGAGGATTAATAACGGCAGTTAACTAAAAAAAAGCAAGTATGCACGTCCCTTGAGTATCCCACAGCTCAGTGAAGAGAAACAGTGTTGTCCCTCGTGTACATTCCACAGAGCACCTCTGAACTCTGCCTGCATCATTGTCCTTAATTGTGTGGGTTTGTATGGGCTGTTTGAACTTTGCCTGCTCTTCTGGTATACTCCGTGTATGTGTGTGTGTGTGTGTGTGTGTGAGTGATTGCATGCTGCACTCTCGTTAGATGACCGTGTGGTGTGAAGCGTGAGTGTCCGTGTGAAACTCTGTCGCCGAAGGCCATGGTGACTCATGGTTGTCTGTGGGAGCAGACTCATCTTCCAGTAAATTAAAAACTCACTCCGTCTCTCAGATCCAAGATCAACTCTCCAAATCTTGCTAAATAATATTAACCACAATCGGCAAAACAGCAGAAACGGATATCCGACCAGTGGTGTCTTTACTGACTGAATATAAGATACATGGCAATAAGAAGGTCGCATGACTTGTCTGTCTGAGAAAATACTGCAATAGAAGTACATTCTTAATTCTGTTTTGTTCTTATTATAAATGAGTATTTTAAGTAAAAGAAAGAAACACTTTATATACAGTTGTTTTAAAGTAATAGTTCACCCAAAAGTGATGTCTTCAGAATGAGAGTCTAAATAATTACTTGTGGATTTTGTGATGTTTTCAGCAGTTTGGACTCTTATTCTGATGGCACCCATTTACCGCAGAGGATACAATATTCAATTTCTCCAAATCTGTTGCAATGAAAAAACAAACTCCTCTACATGTTGGATTCCTAGTGAAATATAATGTATTTGAAATATTGTTTTTTTCATGCTAAGTGTCCAAAATTGTACCGTTTCTAAACTAAACTTTAAACAACTGATTTTGTAATGAATGCACATCAGAACTAAAGGTTTATCTGATTGTGCTTGTGGAACTATTGCAAGTATAGCCTTCTTCAGCTACGCTTTAAATATCTTGCATTTAAAGATCAATATTGTTCAAAGATCATGCAGTGCTCATCAATAGTGACATTAAAAACACATTTTAGTCTAAGTATTAAGAAATGTGAATTGTGCACAAGTAATACTTCAAACAAAGTTTAATTCTAATTTGTATTCAGTAATATATTTAAACTATACTATACTACATTTTCCGGTAAATGTTCATTTTATGGTGCTGTGACTATACATTTACTGAAAAATCAGCACTGAATCATGTACTGAATGCTTTTTCTTGGTCACAATTTTATCATTTCTGTTTATTCCATAAATTCTCTCTCCTTATTTTTCCTCAGCCTTTTATCTGCTGCGTTTGTTAGCTAACTGCAGCACACATACTGCTCAAGAGTACAGCGTGTTGAGCCACCAGATAAAGGTAGGTAGATGCTGACTGGATGTCACTACTCAGAGTGAGACACATGTAGATAGAGTACACACTTCAGTAAAAACCCTCGACCTCAACAACCTCATCGCGTTAAGAAAGACTCTCTTGTCAAGAAATTCTTGTTATCATCCAGTAAATCTCAGCTGAACACACGCACTTTCAGCAGAGGACACTCCAGACAGTTGATGCTAGCCATAACCTTGAATAGTATTTTTTTTCATACTACGAAATTCAATGGCTACCATTGACTGTTGGGTTACCAACATTCTTAAAAATACCGTCTTTTGTGCTCAACAGAAGAAATAATCTCATACAAGTTCGGCACAAATTGAGGATGAGTAAATGATATTTTTTTGGATCTGTTTGGATCATTTCTCTATCTGACCATACCCTTGTATATCACAACAGTCCAGTTACTGAAAATTAAACGCTACATTTGGGTGATAAATTAACTGTCAATAAGTCAATGGTCAAAATCTTTTTCTAAAATGTTTACCACAATCATACAATCTAAATAATAAACTAAACAAAAAGGTTCTCTTAAAGTATACCAGAGCATTTTTTAATTTTACCACCCTCTCAGACCCACCTCCTTTTATTATGGTCATACGGTCACCTTAATATGACATTAAGCAACATCAAATATTCAACAGTGGCATGAAAAAAACACACAAAAAAAACAGATGAATTTGCACAAAATTATGAATATGAACAGAAATGTGGGAGGCCTCCCTTCATCTTATCACCTTTATCACACACAAACACAACCTACAGGCCTACAGCACTGTTCTGCAAATCCATGAGCATCACACTCAAGACCTAATGTGTTTGGCTGGCTTTGCACTAGTTGTTTTGTTCCATCTACATTTTAAATAGAAGAAACTTCATTGTAATTTTAGGAGCAGCCTAGAGCAATAATAAACAGCTTCTTCTCAGGCAAACAAAGCAAAGTGTGTTTAAGCAGTATTCATTTAACACTTTAATGCTTGAAAATCTAGGCAAAGAGGGGACATCGTGCACAAACAGTGCACTTCCAAACTGAAAGGGAACTTACAGCACAATCTCATGGCAATTAATACATATTATATGGCTAATTCGTGTAAATTAATGCGACCTCATTTCATTTCTAAATCATAATTATTTTACGTTTAGTTGCACAATTCATATGAATTTGTACGAATTACTTAAATCTAACCCTGCCCCCTAAGCCCACCCATCACTGGAGTCTACACAAATCATTCAAAATTAGTGCGGTTGTACAAATTAGTCATATCGTAAAACGCATACGAATTAGTCATGAGATAGCGTTGTAACTTAGTGAATGTTTTGCAAATAACAAAGTTTCGGGAGGAAGCACTGGATGATTAATCTCAGCCGGCCCGTATTACCTAATCAAACCCTTGTTATCCGACCTTGTTATGTAAGTAAACTACAATTTTAATAATATGATGCGTTACATTAATAATAATAATTCACATTAATTTTCAAAATTACAAGCTAAACATCCTTAAAACTAGATTAATTCACTTGAGAAGCAAATAAGATAAGTAAGACGTAAGATATTAAGTACTCAGAAATAATATCTTACGTTTATTTAAAAATACGTTTTTTTTACTTAACTAAATATTATTAGATTTGTTTAAATCAACAAAATGAGCCAAAGGGGTAAGAAAAATGTGTAATTCAAGATATATAAAATGCGATCTTGCATTCAGAATCATTTAGACAGCGCAACAATCCTGAATGTCAAAGTGACGTAGTTGCCCAGATACACACAAACACACACTTGTCTTAAGGGTGTAAGGGTGGGCGAGAATAAAGCGAGGGAGAGGAAGGGAGTGTGTCTGTCTCCCAGATGTTAAGCTGCACTGGACCCTGACAGTAGCCTGAGACAAGCCGGGCCCTGTTGCCACAGCAACGGGATCAGATGAGGTGCCTCCTCAGATACTGAGCTAAACACAGTCTCTCCTGTGAGGGGAAACAAAATGGGAGATGCAAAGAGCGCACGAGCGTTTTGATTATATGTGTGTCGCTCATGTGTCAGAAGAACTGAAGATCACGCCGCAGATTGAAGAGACGGACCAGGCTCGTATGAACCCCATTTCCATAGCAATGACATAACAATGAGGATGATAATGAGGTGATGTCATAAACACCAGGATGTAATGCTTTCTAAAAAAAGGCGTTCGGGATGCTCACTTTCTGCTTTCATCACACGTTAACACACACACCCTCTCACCAGCTGGGTGCTAATTGATCCTCCAGTGTCCCAGAAGGCTTTGATCTATTGATCATGGCTGTGTTTTATCTGTGTGTATCAGAACGCTTAGCAGGGTTTGATCTTGGTCTGCTTTATGTTGGGAGAGTGCGCATTTATGTGTGCCACTCGCAACCTCAAACGGCTGCTCTTCTGTACTTAAATGGGTCGTACAGGCCACCAAAAGTTTTTAGCACCTCAAAAGACATGGTTGAGACACCAACGGATGAAGTTACAGACTTCTGTCTCTTTTGTTGAGAATGAATGAGATACAAGGCAATGCCTCCATTGCGATATGACTGGATACGACTGGTTATGTTCGTTGTGATTGGTTCATCCAATAAATATTGCCTCCCAAGTTCGGGAATGAACTTTATATTGTTCATTCCATTTAAAAAAACGAAATAATGGCTTTAATAGAAAGACTAATAAACAAGTAAGTAAACAACTCACTTTGTTATAACCACTTTGCTAGGTCAAAAATGGCCGGAAAAAAGTATGTGAGATTTTTTACTTCTATTAAATAAAATTATATATTAAATCACATAGGTACTACATTTGAAACTTACCTCGCAACCATTTTAAATACCAGTTACATGAATTTGGGTAGTATGAATCAAATTCAGACATGTTACTATCACATCTACCATTTCTGTCAGGACCACTAATGTCAAAATGATAGACACTTCTTTTCTGGGCAAAAAAAGTCCATATGAAAACACCCTTAAGAACAAAGCAGATCTCATTATTATACTTAATGTTATTTATGGCCCGGTTTCACAAACAGGGCTCAGCATTAATTTAATTAAGATATTTAAGCAACTTTTACCTAAATGCCTTATAAGAAAATATTACAGGTGTGCATCTTAAGACAGAACAATGACACTGACATGTTTTAAGATATGTCGGAGCAAGATATTTTCATCTGAGACAGCTCAAACATGCAATTTAGTCTGGGACTAGCTTAAGCCTTGTCTGTGAAACTGGGGGTAAGTGTACCAAATTATTTAAGATAAAGGAGTCTGATTCAACAAAGAATATCAGAAAGTCCTTACTGTGGCGAGAGGAGGAGCTGGGGATGGAGGAGAATAATCTGCCCCTGAGCAAGCGAAAAACCTGGTGAATAAGTTACAGCTACTGTACAGTATATGCCAACCTATTGAATTACTGAAATCTTTTTAGTAGCTTTGTCAAATCCTGTTAACCACCAAACACAAGTGGTGTTGAGAAAGTCATATGATGAATGAAAGCTCATCACAAGCAATTTTTCCACAAGCTGAGAAAGAAGATACTAATACATATGGAAGGAGCACAGTATCATTCACACAAATGCCAAACAACAACCTAAAATTGAAATACTGCAATAAACATAAGATTTAACAACATTAGATGTAACATACAACCCTAATGAGCACAAATTGCAAGAAACTACTCCCACTATAAATTCTACATTTGTATTGACTTCCAAAAACTGATGAAATCCCCATGAAATTATGTACTGTCCAACAACATTTTTCACCATACATAGTAGGGGAGCTTATGGTTAATCAATTAATAGGTTTTTACTGTAGCAGTTTTATATTCTTTTACCATTAAAATCACTGTCATGTACTTTCAGCCTCCAGTTTTTCTTTAATAATTAAGACATTCTACTCTTCAAAGGAAGTCTATAATTCCTGGAAAAAGTTATTCTCATGTATTCCTGTTCATCGTTAAGTCTGTTGCAATTAAAAATCTGCCATATCACATATCAGCTGTAAATGGCAAGTAAAACCTACCTACATGTATTTATCTGACAACGTTTCAAATCCCCGTCACACATTGCAAAAATAAGTTGTTTGGCAGGGGATAGTCAGAAAGTGTCGGAGATGATGAAGAGTACAAGAGGGCGACTGATGAGGATAGAAAAGTGATTGAGAGCAAGTGACAGGTGGAAAGAGAGTAGAAACAACCAGAGAGAGAGTAAAAGTGACAAAGGAAACGGACTTCTGCATGACGACATGCAGAACTCCACCACGACACCAGCCTCCCTCCGGCCATCTGTCGCTCACTGCCTCCTTCTCCGTTTCTCCCTGTCTTCAAATATTTCTCTATGTTTCCCTCATCGCTTCACTTTTGACCTTTCCTTTCACAATGTTTGCTCCTGGCACTGAGAGCAGAAGAGAACAAAGCGATGTGAACACAAAGAAAGCTCTTCCTGCAAGCAAGCCTCCTGCTCACTGCAGTATACATTGGAATTAAGGAAACAGAATAATATTTTCCAGAAAGTTTAGCACTTTCGAGGTGAAATGTGGCACCAAATGGAACTGTAGAAATTACTGATTTCAAACAGTATTCTCAAAAATGTAATAGCTGACTGACACCTCTGGTTGAGCTTGACATGCGAGACCATTTAAACAAACTAAACAATGCCTTAACTATGCTCAATTATGGCTAATAAACTTACACACACTAGACTAACTTTATCCAGCACTCTAACCCAAACAGACAACTTTTTGGCAGTTTCAGAATTAAAACATACACTGTAGCATAATTTGGAAGTAATTCCCGTCTCTCCTCTTTTCAAAACCGCCTAATTTGAGAATGTGATATACTTTAGGGTAATTATAGCTCACTTTTCTTTCTCTCGCTGCCTAGCGTAATGAAATAACAGCTGGACAACAGCAGAGACTGAATTTACATTAAAAAAAAAAAAAAAAAACTGTGTGGATGATAGTTTTCATGCAAGGTGGTGGAAGACATGGCAGTTAAGTGATTCAGTAAGCCCCGGAGCTCAAGGCCTTCATTCATATTTTACATGAATCTAATTCAGAGACATGATCCATTTTACAGAGTGTCCAAAAGAGCCAGATCAGATGACCTGAGTGCAGCGAAGCATAACAAGCCTGGGACCAAACACTGTCTCTCACTTTCTCCAGCTCTCACTCAGCACGTCAGATCATTATCCGTCCGAGATAAGCTTTCCATCATGATCTGCTTATATCCAGTGTTGTTTGTATTTCCCAAAATATTATACATACACATACATCATTGCATCCCCTTATGTAGGCCTAGTTTTACTTTTGCTATAGTTCATGTTAATAATAAGCAAATTCAAAAAATTTTTAATTCAGCCCAATACCAAAAGCCTGATTACTGTCATATTAAGGCTAAACACTTCAGAATAGGGAACACATTTACTAT
>JAUMHR010000045.1:11538943-11553779 GCA_032361145.1 Enteromius fasciolatus
TACCAACATGAGCAAAGTGAAGATGCGCTTGAAGGGCGTTCAGCTTGCATTAGAAAACGGAGATCCTTTCTTCTCTTACACGATAATATCGTGTATCGGCGATCTCACTGGCTGGCGATATGACGATATGAAAAATGACCATATCGCGCAACCCTACTTTGATTAGGGTTGGAACTAAACTCAGGGTATGCAGACTTCTGTAATGTCAACACGTCAGAAAGTAATTTAAAAATGGAGAGATTAGACAAAACTTCCCTCACGGGTTTGCCAAAGTTCACCTATGCCGACTTGACAAGAGTCGTTGAGGAAACTCCGTAACAAAGGGGAACAAACTGGATAAAGGATATAATGTTTCCACAAAGAGTTTATCCATAACTTTCAAGGTACGTAACGCTTAATTCATAAAATGCTTAACGTGATATTATTAATATCAACAATAATATTAATATATTTTAATATTAATAATATTAATATTAACAAATTATTAGTGTGTCCACTTATAATCCACCAGACCTAGGGCGGGTTATGTATGGATAGTATAGAGGACATGTACTTTATTAAAGCAACAAAACAGTCGTGGTCGTGATGTTACAAACAATATGACATTCACTCTCTGCCTTTTGGTCTAAGTGAACGTCTTGTGTGTAGCAGCAAGCGACAATAGCCTAATGTTAACGTTAGCCGAATGCTGCCATCATCAGTCACAATTTTATGTTGGTCAATAGTATGTTATAAATAGCTGAAATAGCCACAAATACATCTCAGGGACCCCAAAATCACCTCAGAGGGTTAACATATATATTTTTTTTCTCTGGCAATGTCTGTGTTTATGTTTGTGTGTTTGCTTGTCATAGTATCAAATGTAGTAGACGGCAGGTTTTAGTGAGGGCTAGAAGCTACTCGTCTCAGGAAAAACGCCTTGATGAATTTTCCTTTTCAAATCAATTACTGATGCTATGCTGTGTACGAGTTGCTGCCGATGTGATGATGTCTTAAAAGTCAGTTCGTAGGCGTTGTTGTAGCACACTAGGTCTTAGAAATGAGCTACTGTATGATGTTGAAACAGGTCTGTCATTATTGCTAATCACTAATTGTTGCTTAGACTTCATACTCATCTAGACAAAAGCATTGAGTAAATGTTGATTTTTACATTGTTCATTACAATGCAGCCACCAAAAGCTTGACAAAGAGCTTGACAATAACACTCTGTCCCCTCCCTCCATCTGTTCTTGTGTACAATCTGAAATCTCAAACACGAGTTTCTCTCCGCTTCCCGCTGTTCCTGCCTCCTCTCTATTGGCTGAAGTTGCTTGCAGGGCAACAATGTTGAGAGCAAATCCAGGTCCCGTGTCAGAATGGATGACAGCGGACAAGCTGAAGTCTGAGCCTGGGGGACAGCAGCAGTCTGGAGGCAAAGGTGTGACATTTTGACAACACGCTTTTGTCACACTAAGTCAGTCGGTGACTCAGGGCCAAGGCCATCTCCACAAGGAACCATCTCTTCACACAACGCTATCCGAGAAGCGTTCAGCCCCATTGTCCCATTAGAGCACCTGCTGTCTGATTCACCAGAGGTTTGATCTATCTAAAACTGTTGCTTTTACATTCAATTTTTCGCTATCACTAGACACCCTGTTTTCTTTCGGGGCTTTTTTGTAGCCGTTTAAAACATCACTGTCACATGTGGTTACACAATCTGACAGCTCATCAGATAGTACAGCTCAGAAACAAGAAATCCTAAGCGAGAGAACAAACACACACAGTTGTTTGTCTATCACAGTAGATACTTTCAGTTGACTTCTATTGTTTCCTATTGTACTGTTTTCGGATATTATTATAATTTAAAATAACTTTTATTAAAATATATTAAAACGGAGTGTCTATTTGCAATAAGTGCAAACCGGCCGCTTTATTAGCAGCAGCTATTTACTCTAACTCCGCCCACCAGCGTGTGATTGGGCTAGTCATCATTACAAAAGATATTCCTTTAACATCAGCTTCAGTGGTGCAGAAGGTAAAAAGGAGTGGTGGTCTTATTTTGACGCAATTAACTGGGGTTTGAGTACACCTTTTGACAATTTCTTTCTCCCTTTTTAAATTTCGAATAACACCATAAAAGCATTTATTTTCAAACAAATAAAAAATGAAGGAAGTAATCAAATAGTTTAAAAATACAGTATTGGGCAGGGTTAGGGTAGGTGTAGGGAGGGCTTTATTGTCCCACCAGGAGTGTCAACCATGGGATCCATTTAATAATTTGAATTAAAATGAACATTTACACTCAATAAGTTGCATTCTGATTTATAATGCACTTATATACTGAGGTACTGTAATTGCCACTTGCAATTAGTATAAACAGCAGAAATAGCAATGTTGAATTTTCTCAACTGTCTTAACTGTTACACGTTTACTCAGAAATCATTCTGACACTCAGATTTTTTTATCAATGTTAAAAAGGATTTTTGTGGAAACTGTGATACATTTTTTTAGGCTTTGTGATGAATAAAAAGTAGGCATGCTTTTTTTTGGCCGATACAAAGCAGATTTTAGAGCGATTCTGATTCTGTCAATTTCATAAAAAAGGCTTAAAAATAATTTAAATAAATAAATACATTTAAAAATGCCTTCTGCTGATGATTTAAGTGAAATATATTTAGTATTTTCTCTGTTCACAGAAGCCCTGCAAGCGTGTGATCTTGTGTGAATCCATGTTCTACGCTATCCTGCTATTTGTGCTGGCTTCAAACATACAAAAAGCTTCTTATTACCTGCTATTCATTTTTCTTAAATATATAATTTTGGGGTCTTTAAAGCTCCACTACAGGTAAACTCCAACCACCTTGTTCATTGCCGACCACACGTTTTCAACAATTAAAACACTGTAAAAAGGCACAAAAGGATGGAAGGCATGCACATCCGAGACATTGCCACACATACACATAATTGCTTAAAAATATTTATGCATGAAGTTGGCCTGGTCTACATGTAATTGGCCATTCTAAGCCTCCCTCCCAGGCGCTCACCTATGTTTCCCCTTCATCCTGGTTTGCACACATTAGTATGGCGCTGCTGAAGCTTGCTGGCGGCGCATTACTTCAGCTCTAGGCACCCAGCGGGCTGCCCACACTGACGCTTATGGGTATTGGCAGCCCCTGGCCACTGAGAGAGGTGCTGTAGTCCAACCGCCAGCAGGGGGTGGTGTGTCGAACGCGCAATCACACTTCCGCAGAAAGACACACACAAGCAGATGTACAAACACACCTGGGTCTGCCAGATGCTCAGCTTAACCCTCTGCCATTATTCAATTTGCTACAGACCTCTATTGGCTGAGCTCTGAGAGCCGTAATGCCAGAGGGGAGAAAGACATGCTGAAATTAGCCTCTCTGAAAACATATAATCCATTCCCACTGAAAAAAGTAACACTTAGGTCAAGCTACAATAACAACATTTGTGAAAAACAACACAACAATTTGGAACCATCCCTACATCCCAATGCACATGCTACCCACACTAAAGAGTACGCCAGATTAAAATTATGTCACAGTACGCTGAAAATGCACCAGAGAAAGTATTTTATTAGGGCTCCCTTGGCATGCTATTTTCAAAGTGTACATCCATGCTAATCCAGCCATGGCTAATATTGCTCATAGCCACTTCCACAATGGAAGAGGGGGAGATTGTGATGGTTCTCAGTTGGCTCTTTGAGCAGTGTTGAGGAATGCAAGACTTAAGCTGCCACCAGTGTTGGGAAATAAAATTTTTGCTGTGGACAAGTGTTCCATCTGAACAAAGTATGTGTGTTTATATGTTACATACATTCTAAGGAAACAATGGGTCTGCTTTAAAAAACATTGCACACACAGAAAAAACAGAGTAGGTTATTTTTTACATGAAACACGGTCTCAGCTTTCAATTATTTTTGAATAAATTCAAACAATAAATACTGTTTTGTGGATATTTAATGTGTTGTGACAAATCGCTGTTGTGCCTTCATTCAAGCAGAACATGAACCAAAGATCTCTTCCTCTTTAATAGTTATAGCACTAAATAAACATGAATGAAAATCAGTTTCTTGTTTGAACCATGGAAATATGTTAAAATTCACTGACAATAATCTACTCTCTCGTGTCATGTTGTTTGTCGGACAAATGGCAGATTAGGCTTTCTGATTCGCCTGTTGACCAAATTCCCTGCAAAGGTTTAATAACATGTAGATGGTGTAGATGACTCTTAAAAGCCTTAAACAACAACAACAAAAAGCTCTCACAGACAGTTTATGTAGCTTCAATATCAGGAGCTCACTGATGATATAAAATGCCAGAAAGCTCAACCAACAGAAAATAATATTTTATAACAAAACTGACCAATAGACTAACAGAAAATAATTGCACCTGTGAGTTCCCTGTCTGTCAGTCACTATGATGTTATGTCGTGACGACAGACTGCGGTCATTACTTGGAAGCCCTGATTCGCTCTGATATAGAGAAAACGCCAATGAAAATTAGCTAGTAGAATTTGTATGCTGAGACACTCAGCATACATAAATAGGCCAGTAAATCATCAGATTTTGCTTCGGATCCGAGAACTGTCCATGTGCAGTTCTCTCTTGAACGCAGTGCAAGAGAAAGAAACTTTCTTTAAGTGGAGGCTGTTCGGTGTGGCGTTACAACGTGATCACACAGTTCCTGTGTGTTCCTGCAATTCCCTTGGGCGTTTCACAAAAGAGCAGTTTCTGACACGGTTGGCAGTCATCCTTTTAAGAATGCTGTTCCGGCCGTGTCCTTCTGGTTGCGGTCACTACCTTTCAGCCAACGTCAGCCACGATCGCTCTCTGCAGTGTCTGGGGATGCAACATGCTAAAGACGCTTTCGAGGAGATGCGAGGAGATGTTCCTGGCAGTGCTGTGGTCTCGCCTCTCTCTCCTCCAGGGAGGGGCGAGTGAATTGTCATCCACTCCCCGTGTCGAGTTTGCCGCTACCAGCGTTGACTGCGCGGCGAGGGCGGGTGTCGACTCTAGGTCTGTGAGCGCTTCCCCCACCAGGTATGTCCTAGTGGCCCTCTCACACCTCTCGCAGGGACTGCCCCGTGCAGTTCCCCGGCGATTTGCCTGGACCGCCTCCGGGTGGCCCTCACATTTCATTCGGTGGATCGTTGCATGATCAGATGTCGATCACAGCATCGGGGGATGGGTTTTCATCTGGTGAGGATGAAGATTCGGCCGGTCTGCCGCCTTCAGGCGTTGCAGCCCGAGCTGAGTCCGACTCGGAGATGACTGCCATGCTCGCTCGGGCAGCCGAGAACATCGGGCTGGAGGTGTCAAAGCGCTTTCCAGCCGTCGAAGTGGCTCCTCCGGACGATCCGGTGCAGCTATGCGATTCAGTTCACCCGGCATCCTCCCAGATTCTGTACCGAGGAGATTGCTGTCCTTCTGGCAAAGGATGCAATAGAGCCGGTCCCTCCAGCCGAGATGAAGTCAGGGTTTTACAGCCCTTACTTCATTGTGCCAAAGAAGGGTGGTGGCCTCCGGCCCATCTTGGACCTGCGAGTTCTGAACTGCGCCTTACACAGGCTGTCGTTCAGAATGTTGACGCAGAAATGCATTATCAAATGCGTTCAGCTCCAGGATTGGTTCGCAGCGGTCGACCTGAAGGACTCTTACTTCCATGTCTCGATTTTCCCTCGACACAGGCAATTTCTATGGTTTGCGTTCGAGGGTCGAGCATGGCAGTACAGGGTCCTCCCCTTCGGGCTCTCCCTGTCACCACGAGTTTTTACGAAGGTCGTGGAGGGCGCCCTTGCCCCGTTAAGGGAAGTGGACCTCGAGATCCTCAACTACCTTGATGACTGGATCATTATGGCCCATTTGCGAGAGCAGTTGTGCGATTACAGGGAGTTGGTGCTTCAGCACCTCAGCCAGTTGGGGCTTCAGGTCAACTGGGAAAAGAGCAAACTCTCCCCTGTGCAGAGAATCTCATTTCTCGGTGTGGAGTTAGACTCGGTGAGTATGACAGCGCGCCTCACAGAGGAACGCGCTCAGTCAGTGCTGGCCTGCCTGAGTTCCCTAGAAGGCAGGAGAGTGGTCCCACTAAAGCAATTTCAGAGCCTCCCTGGGCATATGGCATCTGTAGCTGCTGGGATTACTCCATATAAGACCACTACAGCGCTGGCTGAACTTCCAGGTCCCGAGATGGGCATGGCGCCGCGGCACACTCCGAGTGGTTATTACCCCGGAGAGTTGTCGGACACTCAGTCCCCTGGGCTAGGTGTCCCAATACACTGTCGTCACGACAGATGCCTCCAGTGTGGGCTGGGGCGCTGTATGCAACAGACAGGCAGCTTCAGGACCCTGGACAGGTCCAGTCTTGGCGTTGTTGTGTCCCGTCAGAGCATTGCGCTTGTACGTGGACCGCACCCAGAGCTTCAGAAGCTCTGAGCAGCTCTTTATCTGTTACGAAGGTCAGCAGAAAGGGAAGGCTGTCTCCAAGCAGAGGTTGGCCCACTGGATAGTGGATGCCATTGTTTTGGCGTACCAGGCCCAAGACAAGCTTTGTCTCCTGGTTGTGCGCGCTCACTCCACTAGGGGTGTAGTGTCCTCCCATGCATTGGCACACATGGCCTCGCTGGCAGATATTTGTCGAGCTGCGGGCTGGGCGACACCAAATACTTTTGACTGGGGCGGAGCAGTCTGACGCTAGGCCCAGTATTCAGGTGATTTCTTAGCCCGAAAGGTCAGCCCTGTACTGGGATATGTGGTCGCATGCCTGATTCCCCACAGGTAATCTCTTGCGAAGGTGACTCCACGAGAAAGTTTCCCAGATGGTAAACTCGTGTCGTCCCTCGGCCCGTCTCTGCGGATTAGTCTTTCCCCCTGCAAGCAGAACTAGCCCCTGAGGCATATTCGTATGCGTACTACCCTGCAGGTTAGTCCATATTTGTGTTACAGCACATTTACCTCCCTGCGGGCAGGGTGTGGTTCTACGTAACACCCTTCTACGGAAGGCACGCTTCCCCCTCGTTCTGCCAAACTGTAACAACAAAAAGGAGGATCTGAAGCAGTCCTCGTGAAGGTCGATATCCCTTCTCTAGAGTTTAAACTATTCTCTAGCTCAGGAACGCACAGTTTGGCTCCCTCCAGTAGCAAGGAGCTACCGTTGATCCCTGCGGGTATGGAGCGTTGGGAAGGTTACAAACTTGCGCAGCAATCATCGACATGCTTGCCTTTCTGAACGATTTGCAGTGCTGTTGGTTGTGACAGGGCTCTTGGCTGTGGCGCTTTCCATAGGGACCCCAGTCTGTCGTTACAACATAACGTCATAGTGACTGACAGACAGGGAACGTTTCGGTTACATACTGTACATTATGTCACCCTGCCACAGCCTTGACCCATTGCTGGGGGCCCAGGGAACTGGCTCTCGGCTCCTCAGCAACATCTGATGAGTGGATGCACCTGCTGGCCTATTTATACCCGCTCGGCGGGGAGTGGCTCAGCATGCAAATTCCACTAGCCAATTTTCATTGGCTTTTTCTCTATATCAGAGCGAATCAGAGCTCCCAAGTAATGACCCCAGTCTGTCGTCACGACATAACGTCTTCGTTCCCTCCATCAGGGAATGGGGGTTACAGTATGTAACCGAGACGTCTCAGGCCAGAGCAAATCCTGCCTACATTACCCACTATCATATTACACCAGACAGACTGGCACACAACACACAAGCTTAAAAGCAAAATAATAATACAAAAAAAAATGTTTTTATACATCTTTACCAAGCTGCTAACAGTATTGGTTGTAACAATGAAATCCATCCGCCACCGAGAGCAGGGGGAGATCTGCCACTGAGCCGCTGTAGCTGCACATCTGCAGTCTATCACTTAGACATGACAGACTCAAATAAGCCAGTCATGAGCGCACCACCCCCACATCTGTCCTCCACAGCCCCACAGATGGCTAAATTACAGCCTACAAAACAAATGGGGCCCAAAAAAATTTGAAAAATCAATTATATCGAAGTATATAGGCTTCTAGGAAATAAGAAACCCATGAGGGCCCATCTATTTGTCTGATCTGTGAGACTATAAGACTTATTGGATAACTTCTGAGTAATAGCATTCAATTTTCTCCATTATGCTACCTAATAATCAAAAGGGTGTTAACATCATTTTCCTTTGTGCTTATGGCTACTGGCCGTTTAGGTAATATCTTTAAGAGTGCCTTATTGAAATTAGTTGAAATAGATCAGTTCCACACTAGCCATTAACAGAGACAGACGTAGCCCACAGAAGCCCTGCAGAGAGTTAGACAGACTTAGACGCATTAACAGAACAAAAGGACATCATTTAGTCTGACCACTAGCCCAGCACGAGATAATTGTACACTGCGAAAGAGAGGTCCGGGAGGGTCTGTTCTCAGAGGCTGCTGATACATGTTTTGTACAATAAGCCAATACGGTGTTAAATTAGCCCAATCCTGCTACTTCCTCGCTTCTAATATTGCCCAGAGGACTCTTCTGCCAAGTTCAATGCCAATACTGCTGAACTCAGCCACAACAAGAGCACACACTGAAACCGATACCACGGATGCAAACGTGCAAAATGATGCACAAGCTAATAAGCAAAATCCACACTTAAACACATGTACTGCAACAAACCACAGAAAAGAAAAAAAAAAAGCTCTTACTTGTAACTGACTAGCACAATTTAACTGTACGATTACAAAATGAAATTAAAAAGCATAAATAATAACAAATAATAAGGTGTATCATCCATTTTCTTAAGGGTGGGGTGGCTGGAAGTGATTTCAGTGATAGGAAAGCAGGTGTGTTTGTGTGTATTTATGGGCAGGGCTGTGGGATTGTGATTCAGATCTCAGGTAAAGCTGAGTGTGAGGACAGCCAGCAATGAGTCACACAGCAGGGTCAAAAAAGACATACTTGTGAGTGTAAGTGTGTGTTTGAGAGAGAGAGTGTGTGTGAGTGGAAGTGTGTGGAAGAAAAAGAGGGGATTTTTTTTTAATGCTCCTGATTCTGAATATTCAGGACTTAAATTCTGTCACAAACATAAACAAAGCGTTTTGGACATTATTGCCACAGAATGTGTGTTATGAGAGAAAACTAATTCTTCACAGACTCATTTCACGAGTCCAACACATGCCACGCCAAAATCGAATGAACCTCTGGTGTTTGTTTAAAAAAGGTGAAATGGATTGAGGCCTGTGTGAGGCTGTTGTTGTGGATCGTGATAACATCGTCTAAACTGCGTTCGGATCTCTGTGGACTTCTGTCTGCTTCCTCAATTTGTCTGGGAAATTGGCCAAAAGGAATCATCCTGATGAACTGGAGCTCTGTGGCACTTCATGTTTTAAAAGCAAATTGAAGCGAATTGCGCTGTCAATTCACATTTGAACAAAAAGCAAGAACAGTATCTAAAAAGAGGTTTGTATGAGAGTACGGTCAATGCTTAGAGGAGTTTAATAATTATGCGAATTCCGTACAGTACCTACAGTACAGTATGTTTGTTCCTATAGTCAAAGTAATGGCAAGGGAGTAACAACAGATGCCTGAGCATATCACTTTGAGATCTCAGCCATGTGTTCGAGCGTGTAAGTGTGAAGCTTCTGGATAGCGTGCGTGTACTGTACTGTATGTACAACAACCACTGATAAATTTTAAGTTCAGAGGATTCAGTCATCTTCAGTCACCCAAAAATGAAAATTCAGCCATTTCTCCACAAGAATATAATAAGTATAATTTAATATTTTTATAGAATGAGATTAAAGCATTTTCAATGTTTGTTTTTTTTTTCATACCGATAGATAAAATGACATAAAATTCCTCATGTATTACTGCTTCATTTTTTTATTATCATTAAAACCATATTCAATTACCATAAGCGCTAGCTAGTGTCAGAGAGTGGATTTACATTTACGTAAAGCCTATGTGCAGTTTTTGTTTGGCCAAAAAAAAAAAAATTGACAGAATTTACTTGCCATGCGGTTAATTTTAACTGGATGATAAAAAGCAAATATATGTGGATTCTACACATTTAAATAAATCAGATAAGGTGTCTAGAGCTATTTATGAAGCAGATAATATACATATGATCATTTTGACTTTTTTTCCCCTTTTCTTTATTTTAAGGCTGAAATGTGAAATACTGTGGATATTAATTTAGCTCACTATGATCGATATAGGAAACGTTCATACCAGATAAAAAAAATCTGAAAACATCCTAAAAGTCTAACAATTTGTGAACTGTATTTCTGGAAAGTTCAAGAGATAATATCAGAAAGAAAATCATAACTGCTGAATGAAATGTGGCCCTGCTCATAATGGTTTGAATTATTCCTTCATATCAACTACCCTGGTTTTTAAAAAAGCTGAATCCAAAGATCAACTTTAAATCACCTCACCTGAGCTAATTCACTCAGCAAAATATCTGCTCACTGTAATTTACATCATTATAATGAACACCATTATACTGTAATGAACTGACAGCTTGAATGAACCCTTTTGGAACTGTTTGGACAAGTGCGGCATAATTGCAATTACAAATCTTCATTTACTTGTCATTCAGCAGACGCTTGTTATTTAAAGTACACTACAGGACATTGATTGCAGGAACAGTCCCTTTGGAGGAACCTGGTTAAATGCCTTGCTCAAGAGCTACAGTACATGGGAAGAGAGCAGAAGACAACAGTCACTGTCTACAGAACTGTGGCAACCCAGGTAGAAACAAATTATATTATATTGAAACAAGACTGAAACAAGACAAAGGTTGTGACCTGGATTAGCATGTTTATGTGCTCTGAGCAGAACACCAAACATATTTCTCTCTCTTCACTCCAAGTTGACAGCTCAGAGACATTAATCTGGATACTGTATAAATGTCTGGGGATGTTCTCCCTCTGATTAATCCTCTCACACCCAGAGAACTGGATGTCACTGGGAACTGTTGGTCGACTGATCCAGGGTCAGTGGGAATGAATATCTTGACTACTGTTCTCCACAGGTCTAAGATGACAGATGCTAGTATGAAAAGCTGTGGATTAGGATTTTCCAAGAAAAAGCCAGGACCCTTGAAGTCCGTCTAACAAGCCCTGCATAACCTGGCTGCAATGTCCTGCAGAAACGGAACAGAAACAGATGCCCTATTATATGCCAAAACTGCACATATGTGAACCTCATAAAACCTCTCAAAAACATGTGCCGAGAAAAGTTTATACAATACCTCCAAATCAAAAGAAAGAGAAAAAAAAAAAAAAACATTGCTTAGCCGAGAGAAAAATAAATTTGATTTCAAATAAAAGACTGATCTTTTGATCCAAAAATATCCTAAAAAAAGAACCACATTATCCACAAAAAATATTAAACAGCTCAACTGCTTTGAACATTGAGTGTTTCTTAAACAGCAAATCAGCATATTACAATAAATCGCCATTCAGGACAATGAAAATTATTATCAAATTACAAAAAATTTGAGAAAAACAATATTAACTTAAAGAAATGTCATAATCCTTTAAAAATAATATTAACAACACCTTTTTGGACCATTAAAAAAGCAAAATATGTATAATAAGAATGAGCGCATGTAGTATTTTATGCATTTGCATGGAGATATTTATGCATGCACATGTAAATAAATGCATAACTGCATGTGTATCTGTGCATACTGTACATGTGCCCAGTGTGCCGTCTGCACCATTACTTTAGCGCAGGAGGAGGTCTGATCCACTCGCATTGACAGTGACAAAGCACTGCCATTTCAGCCAACTCCCATGGTTCACTGATTGTTCTCTTACTCCTGCTATCTCTCTCTATCTGTGTGCGATGAGCAGATCGGTGGCTTGGCTCCACTAAAGGTGAAAGGTCAGTGAGTAGGGCAAACACAGACATTGCTCATCTCTCTTCATGCTTTTCCTCTGGGAGTAAATACTGTATTCTAACCCCCTTCTCTTCACACAGCCTCTTCCCTTCCATTTGCCTTTGTCTGTTGTTCATACTCCTTCCTCTATCTGTCACTGCTTCATGCTGCTCTGGGCACAGCCTATAACAGCCCCTGCCAACAGCACAGTTAGAGACACAGCGGTCCTCCTACCTGTTTATTGACAGAGTCTTAACAGACAGCAGTCATGACCTCCTTTAGACACACACACACAGAGAGAGCAAAGCTGACTGCATTCACTCGTCTTTCCACACACATTTTATCTGATTCAGAGGCAGGCCACTTGTTTTTGACAGAAAGCGTGAATGAGGCGGAGCTAAATGCCAGCTGACCTGATACACTCCAATGTTAAACTAAAAAATAACATTAACCGCAAGAAACCATATCTTTTCAGCAGCATAATTTCTTTTAAAGCTTTACAATGTGTCTTAACCAGACACAATATAATGCCTGACATGAGATTAAAGGTATCTTTTCCGTGTCAATTAGAGTTTTCTCCTAAATAACCACAATGGCGATACACAATGAGCAACAGGGGACTCAATTTTAGATACGGTTTCCATTTCTGCGACGCTGGAACAAGAACATACACACTATGGCATGATGATAATCTGAGGTACTGATTATGAGCTTTAATAATGTTTAAAAGGTTTAATGTGAGTTTAAATATTGTTTTCTGAGACCCTGATAGCCATAATGAAAGCAAATTAAAGTGAATAAGACCATTCAAACTCTTATGTAAACAAACCAGTGTATATCACTGCATCAGTATTTTTCTTTAAAATGTTTAAAGTTAAAATGGCTTAGTGTCAAGTAAAACAAGTAGTACATAGTACAAGTATTTAAAAGCACGCATGTTGACACTAATTGCTATACTGCTAATTACTATATAAAAAATTAAAATCAGTTATCCTTCGAAATACCAAACCAGCAAAATCCACTACTTGCACTAATCACCAGTGCCATCTTATATTCTTATATATAGAGTTCAGGTTCAGGTATTCATATCACACATTTGCTTACACTTAAATTCTGTGCCCAAGATAAATAGTTCAATAGTTTTCTGGACAAAAACAATTTCATAAAGGCAAGCTAGAGTACCCTGCTTATAAAAATAGCTTAGACCTGCAGGAATTTCTATATGCTGGTTTAGGATGGTTCTGTGGCTTTTACAGAGAGAGAAAAAAAGATTGGCCAGTGCTGGTCAACCAAGTCTAGCTAGTAACTGATGGAAACACCAGCAACAAATGCTGGTAAATAGGCCATGCTAAAACTTATTTTAGTCCTACGTAAAAACATTCAGTTTTAAACAGAAACAAGCATTTATAGCCAAAAGTCTAGCAAAATAATACATATTATATTGTGTTTTACCCGAAATTAGATTTTTTTAAATTGATTGACATTGGATATACATCGGATATACATTGGATACAAATTAGATACACATTAGATACACATTGAATACTCATTTCCACTTTTTAGAATAATCCAAATGTAGGTTCGGGATTGACCTAATCAATCAGACCGGTCAATAATCATTACAAAATCATTAAAATCAATTGATAGATTGTAATTGATTTAAACAACAGAGTCAACATTTTTAATGGTGGCCATTCATCAGTTATAACATGGTTATAACATGAAAAATCATCTTATCAACCAGAATTGTAGTATTGGTGAAAACACAGGCATGGTACGACAACACATGCCTACTAAACGCTAGATATCCATTCACATTCAGGCCTGATGGGATCACTGATACTCACTCAACATGACAAATAAACAGACTGGGAATTCAAGAATATCAGTTTAGCAACGACCCGAGACAATGACACAGAGCCGTATCATACCAATACAGTCAAGAAAGAGGTGCTGTGAGACTACTGAGGCCAATAATCCACAAGAGCCATGAAGATAAACCTACATGACAGAAGTGCGAGTGTGTCTGAGAAAGTGTGTGAAGGCATTTAGAGGTGCTGTTTGAAGAAAAACAATCTGTTCAGCACAGTGCCCTGAGACCACAGCCCTGAAAGCTTTTAAAGCAGTCACAGATGGACCAGGTAGTTGTGCGTGTCTATTTGTGTTGAAGACAAATCCAGTTTCAGAAAATATGAACTGTGGGTCAATGTCAACAGCACAAAAAAATATGTGTTAGCACAGAACAATTTGAGCTCGGAGAAGACGGAGAGCAGATTACACATCCCATCAGCACAAGAAACAAGCGCCAGAACAAAATCAGCAAAAACGAACACCCGAAAAACAGAATTTCACTTTAAACGGTCTGAGAAATGTCTGTGAAATTAAAAACATACACCTAAATCTTATGCATTTGTTGCTGTGCTTCATGTACAACACGGCTGTTACTCCAACACACCTCAGTTGTCTGACACCTTTACTGTATCAAATAAAATTTTACAACACCATCTGTTTCTTAGACAGGAGACGGATACGAGCAACAGCATTTTAGTGACATCGATGAAGATAAAGCACTCATTTTTTGAACTCCAATCCAGAACTTGAGATGAGATTTAACATATTGCCTCAAAGCGGCATCATTTATATATATAAAAAAAGGCTGCTCACTTTAAAAGGTCAAAGCTCCTGTGTGTTAAATAGATATTTCACACAAAAATGAAGATTCTGTCATCAAGCACTCACCTTCATGCCATTCCAAACCTGAATGACTTACTTTCATCTGTGAAACACAAAAGAAGACATTTCAAAGAGGCTTCTTGCTTCACTTTTTTATGTAATTACAAGGATAGGGGTCTGAGGCATCATACAAAAATCATAACCGTGATCTGAGTCTTAAAGTTCAGTCTATTTCAATTCAATTCAATTCAATTCAAATTTATTTGTATAGCGCTTTTCATGATACATAT
Organism: Enteromius fasciolatus; assembly: GCA_032361145.1. NCBI lineage: Eukaryota > Metazoa > Chordata > Actinopteri > Cypriniformes > Cyprinidae > Enteromius > Enteromius fasciolatus. The sequence continues at coordinate 11,553,763 of JAUMHR010000045.1, forward strand.
CATTGCAAAGCAGCTTT
>JAUMHR010000045.1:11576132-11606844 GCA_032361145.1 Enteromius fasciolatus
TAGGCACTCTCTTTTTTAATAAACCGCAGATTTGTGTTTTAAACAACTACATTCTAGCCTGAAATACTCTTAAAACTATGGCACAATAACAGCAAATGTGACGGTCGGTATTGATTTTTGGTCGGTGTTGAATCTGTGGCGGTCGGAATTTAATCAACTTTTTGTAGCTCCGCCCCTTTTCAGCATTGCTATTGGACTTTTTTCACAGTAACTTTAGGAATGAACCGAAATCTTTTAAAATATCCTGACATGTATGACATCTGCTTCAAACGTGCTCAACGCTCGACTGTGAGTAAATCCACTGCACCTGTTAATTACTTTTCAACAGCTACAGAGCTACTGCAAAAACACAAACATACTTTGTGAAATTGAAATGTCAAAAAGTTACATTTCTTCATATAAACATCTAAGGCTTTTTCCATTTAAAATTAGAGGCAACTATTAGATTCAGCGTGCGGAGGAACAAACGTATTTTGATATTCAATTTTCCTTTCATGTATCATACTTCTCCTAGCAACAAGCCAAAGTGTTTATGTATGAGTTTGTCATGTTAGGAACTTCAAAAACTGGAAAGGTGTTTTTTTTAAATGGATTTTAAATCTCTCCAGATTCCTTTGCTGCCATCTAATACTCACTTTCTAAGTTCAGCTTAAAAAAAAACACATTTTGTGACAAAATTAATATCTATTTTTCACACTTTTAAATGTTGTGATGCCTAACTTCACTAGTAGCATTGAAAACATTTGAATTAATTTTAATAAAAGTATTTTTAATTTATTTAAACAAAACCATATATAGAGTACTAACACCAGCTATCTAACTATTCTTGGCAATACCATAAATTACTTTAATATCCATGGACCCCCTAGCTCTGCTCAGCTTTTTTTGGTCAGAAATCGCAGACTCTCACTGAAAATAAATGATATCCAGTTGCCTTGTCGCTGCAAATCTCTGTCAGTGCGAATGCCCCATTACTTACAACTGTCTCTGCAAATTAAGTTGGAAAAGGAGAACGTTTTTTTAACGCTGATAAAAATCACAGAGAATTAATAGTCTCTCTCTCGTCTCAGCAGTAAGCTAGAACCTCATCACTGCGGCGCAGGCCCGGGCCGAGGAGGACAGTCAATTTTGGCGCTACAGTAAGCCTTTCAGCTGTCCAGACAATTAGGCTACAAACAGCAAGCAGATTAATGAAGGAACATTGCAGGACGGCTTTGGCTGATGGCCGTCTCTCCCTGAAACTTGTCTGAGTCAGGGGCCTAGAGATGGGAGGCTAGCGGAGATGCCAGGCGAAAGCTGTATTTGTCAGCATTTACATCCCTGCCTGAGGATCTGACTAATCTCTCTTTCTTCTATCCAGCCACTTCCTCTGTCTTACAGAAGCCAACAGCCAAACTGTTGCCTAAATGGGCATTATTCAGCAGTTCATGCTGATCTATAGACCCCACAATAGTCCTTTATATAAACGTTCTACCTCGCTTGCGCTTTGCATCTTATTTCTCTTGCTCAACCATATCTTTACCAGTCCTTTAGGAGTTAAAATGGCATGATGATTCTCAGCTGAAGGTCAGATGGAAGTGGGGCGCCATCATTTAGATCCTGGAAACATTCTGTCAAATGTTCGTTCAGTCTTCACAGAAAGCTCTACAAAAAAATGCCCCCCCCCACACACACACTGATTCATGCATGCATCCTACACCCACACATTACAAAGATTAAGAGACAGAATGATGCTGGATCTAACAAACAGCTTGTGGCAAATACGCATCGACTCGCATTTAAGTATTTTACGATGCAGTAAAACCTCAAAGTCCTTTGGGACTCTGCAAGTGTGGTGGTTCAGATCCTCAATGACATTATCCAACATGTTTATCTGCCTTTGAGGCATTGTAACACGTGTGCACACACCACAACAGGTGATGCAGCCAGGAAATGAGGAAGTGTTTTAATCTAAAAGGACGTGATCCGAACTAGCAAATCGCATGCAGTCTGTGAGGTTGCTGTAGTTCTGTCTGTGTGTGAGAACGGTGACTGTTTATTCAGTGGTACATCAATATCTCACAACGCTCTTGGCAGGACTGTGCAAATCTCAGATATTGATTTGTGTCAACCAGGAGTACTCCGATACAGGACATCATCTGTGAGTTTTATACCTGGATTAAATTCATGTATTGTAATTTGTCTGCACCATGCTACGAAGCACAAAACATCATGTGTAAGCAAATGGAAGGTTCCAGGAACAGCACCGTCAATATTTAATCATGTTGTTTAAAAACCTTATGACTTTATTTCTATCCATGAAATACAACAGTAGTCATTTAGAAGATTGTCCCGTTTCACACTATTGAAAAAAAAACCTATTGAAAAGGTTTCTCAATATTAATCTCTGTGTGTGTGTGTTGACTCAGGAGAGAGACCATATACCCGAGCTGAGTTTGATTTTCTTTGTTTAATAATTTATAATAATTTTATTATTCAATTTAATCCTATTATAATTGTACGTATTTTCCTTCCTCTTTCTTCATAATATAATTTTGAGGACTCAAGAGAAATTTGTCTTCACAAATCACAGTTTTTGTTTTTGTTTTAAATGTTTTCATTTCAAGATTTTGAACAGTTCTGAACAATGGAAAAAAACAGATCTGGAAAAGAGGCTGGATTTAATATTATTGTCCTTAGAGAATGCTTTTTTATACATACATTTAAATATAGTGCATAATGATGCAGTCAACCGACATAAAAAGCAAAGTTTCTTTCCGTCCTCATAATCGTGTCAAGTCAGAGTGAGATGTACGGCTTAACGAGCAAGATGTATGGATGACTTTTATTATGCTTTTTGTCCTTTTGGGAGATTGACTGCATACATTTTCTTTTACTTTATTGCCTGGAAAAAAAATAAATGTAAACCATCAGCTTTTTTCTTGAAAGAAAGAAAACCACATAAACCTGGAATAACTTTTTATTTTTTGGATCAACTAACCCATCTCTAAATGTCCTTTAAACAAGCATACACTTGCAAACCAACTCAAAGCTGAATTTTTACCCATTCAGAGACAGACACACAGAGTCAAGTTGTTGAGGGCTTTCACATGAGTACATGAGAAATGCCAGAGCCCAGGGGGTTTAGCAACATGTAATGACTAACATGAAACAAATGACTCCATGTCTGGGTATAAATCACAGGCCAAACAATAATGTGCATATTAAACTCAAAAACTGTCAGGGAAAATGGCATCATTAAAATTTAGCAGCAGTATTGAGCATGTTTGCCTCCAAAAATGAAATCTTTCTGCCTCGTGATTACAGGGGGACTTCTTCTTGAACATTACTATTGGCAGTGCTGCAGATACCTTCACTTCACCACCACCCAAAATACATTTGCCTCAACCTCCTCAACTTGCCTTTGTCCCGCCTTATGTTATTTCCTCACTTGCAGTCTTTTCTCCACCCACATCTGTTTCACTCCACTTGTCGTCTCTACTTTTCCCCCTGTTTCTCCATCCTCTTTTTCCTGGAATCCTCCCTGCTGTTTCTTCAAGAGACTTGTGCCCTTACAGGCACAATGAAATATCACAAAGCTCTCTCCCTCCCTAGCGCACATCCACCCGAGAGAGCTGCATCCGGAACAGATCCGCACACACATGACCATGGGGGTATGACCTGAGCTTCCAGCAATAGATTATCATTACAGGGCCTTTAGCTAAAGCCTGGAGTCACAGACAGCTCTCTGTCTACAGATAGAAGAGGCATGATCCAAATTAAAAGGAGCAGCTACATGTATCAAAGGCAAAAGCCCACCTGCTCATCTTCAAAGGCTTTTTCGCTTACTCCATCGCTCTCTCGCTCGGTTACATCCTAAACAGTTTCCATAGTTTCCTTATACACCTCATGTCTCCCTCGTGTCCTTTCAACCTCTAACGTTTGCCTTTTTTTTTTCTTTTTTATTTGTATTCTGCCTGTCTGCTTCACCTGGGTGACATTTTAAAGTAGGGATGTCACAATGCCATACACCAGTACCGGCAAAACTTTCACAATTCTCTACAGTATCTCTGCAAATAAATTAAAAAGTTAATAAAAAATAAATAAATAATTATATATATATATATATTAATGGTTCAAATAATTAAATAAAAAAATATGTCATTATTTAAAAATATTAAATATTATGTAGAAATTAAATTGAAAGATTTCATATTAAATTGAAACAAAAATATAAAATGTATAATATATTAGCAAAAAAAAAAAAAAGTAAAATATTAATAATTATACATTCTTCGTAAGTAATTAAGCAAGCCAACAATCGATTTATTATCGATTTAGTGCATTCCCACGTAAAAGCATAAAACTAATTCAGGCAAAAGCATACAGGGGCAACACCCCCTCCCAGTCTCCTGACTGTGGCATGACTCATGCTCTTCTTTCTTGCTCCATAACAATCTCTGACTTCCCCTTTCTAGTAAGCAAAAGACAGCAGGCCTCACAAAACAACAATCAGATAAGAATTGGTGTAAAAATAGACTTGCTCATTGGAGTGCGTTCATTATTCTATCGTGTATGTACCCTTTAATTTTCTCATTCAGCGCCGACAAGCGACACCATCAGCAGCACGAGTCACTGAATGTCTAATCTAAGGACTTAGAGATGCTGCCAACCTATTGTGATGAATGAAAGAAAAGCAACCAAAGAGCTTCAAAACCTTTTAAACTGTTGAATACATAATTCGAATTGGTCAATCGTGATGTCTGCCATCAAATATTTAGTATAATAGCTTTTTTATTTATTTATTTTTTACAGTTGTCCATGGCAACTGATTTCTTACATAGCTGAGCTAGTGTTGTGTTTTGCACTCTTTTTGTCCTCCCATATTAAAGTACTTCCAACTAAAATCAATATTTAATGTCCATGTCCCTACAGAAATGTTGTTCCATCATTGCGCAAAGCCCACACAAGCAGATTAGCTGCCGCTCTGGTCCTGTATGGTCTCAAGGAACATTAGTCTGTGATTTGTCCAAGGTGTTTTCACTATAGCAGGCAAACTCTCAAATTCTCTAAAGATCTGTTTATCAGCCTGCAAGACTATAAAGTACTGGAAAAATAAGCTCCTGATGGGAACAATTTCTCACGCAGCACATAGTGTGAGAAACAGGATGTCGCCTAAGATATTTAACAAAAACTGTGAAATTAAATTAAATCAATGAAACTTCAAGCTAATTGACTCGAGCCTGCATCTGTACACAGATGCAATTTGAACAATCAAGAGATACAAATGTAACACTTCGGGGCCTTAAAACTTTTCATTTTGAAATGGGCTTCAAAGTGCAAGTTTTTAAAAACACCGTTTTCGTTTCCTTGTAAACACCCAACATGGGAATCTTTGAAAATGGTGATGTCATGTGTCAAGTTTAGACATGCGCATCAAGACAATTTTGAAGGTAAGCGCGAACAAACATACCTGTACAAAACAATGGCAGAGTACATGGTAGTGTTGTTGCTGTTCAAGCGTTTTCCTGGATATATGTAAATGTGAACCGTTTTGAAAACACTTGTGTATACGTGACTTTTTTTAACTTTTTAAAAACACAAACTTTTCCATTTTTATCTACAGGGTGGGCCATTTATATGGATACACCTTCATAAATAAATAATAAAATGGCCACCATGGTCACCACCCATCTTGAAAAGTGTCCCCCCTCACATATACTAATGTGCCACAAACAGGAAGTTAATATCACCAACCATTCCCATATAAATGGCCCACCCTGTACATCGCTGTCGTGTAAACCGGGCCTTAATATTTCATTGAATTATCAGGAAGATAAAGGACAAGTTTAAGTCATTTACTCTCCCTCATGTTTAGCTATTTTTTAAAGCATGTTTGCTCAACATTAACAAATACAATATTAAAATTGTGCAAAAAACTAAATTCTCTCTTTATGTTGAATTTTATGTCAGATCCTGGTCTAAAAAAAAGGAGCATAAACATTATTCAACGCATTTCTTGTCCTGTTCCATTAAAGAAAAAAAGGTTTTTATGGTTTGGAAGACATGAGGATGGGTAAATGGTGACAAAATGTATCTGTGAACGCACTACCCTTTCAATAAGAGTTTTATAGTGTTAATTAAGCCTGCAAATGAAATGAAAGTTCTGCTTGTTTTATTAGCTATCAAATGTTTAAATGAGACTGAAATGCGTCATGCTTATTGAAGTGAGGCGATTCATTCATCTTCATGCAGCATTTCTCTCATGATGCGGTTCAGATGAACAGGTGCTGTGTTGTCTCTGATGAATCGATTTAGATTGAGCTTTGAAGATGGATTGATCTAACCCTCTGATCTCTTGCATCAGGCCTCTTGTGTACAAACAGCCTTAAACACTAAAGAAAGGCATGCTTATATCTATCAGCACAAAATCCAAGAGGCCTTTTGGGAAACAGGAGAATGTGGAAGAGAAAGAGACAACAGAAGTTGTGGGTGCCTGTATCTCAGCTCGAAACCAACTTTAGGATGAAGTGGGCGTATCACGTTAACAAAGCAGAGGTACATCATCCACCTCTTCAAGGTGATCTCATTGCTTTACGCTGGCCTCTTAGCCGGCACTGATGCTTTAACATCCCACTGAGTTTTACAGACACCCCTCTTCCAGCGCATTTGGTGCGGTCCAGACTCCCACACAGCGCTGAGCCTCTCCAGTGGGACTGAGCTGTTGTTGAGCGATGCAGGGGGGTGAAGTCTTGGGGGGGGGGGTCTAGTCTTCTGCTGAGTAAATATTGACGCTGAAGCCTGATGTGGAAGCAGAGCTGTGTGAAAGGAGGGAATGACAGAAGAACACTGGGGACTTTACACACCGGTGTTACGGCAGTGTTATGTAGCATTACGTCACAATACAGCTACGCTACATCAGGAGCCGGCGTTCATACAGGACATCAACAAAGACGACTAAAATAATGAACAAGCGTTGCTTAAATTGTTCATTTAAGTTGTTATTTCTGTTTTCTTTGCACATAAATAGAATTCTCATGATGATAACATGATGATTGAACCACAGATGCTTTGCTACCTTTCTGGGCGGTGTATAGGTTAGTTGTGGATCTAGGATCAGAAAGATCTCAGATTTCATATCTTAATTTGTGTTTTGAAAATTTGTGTTACAAAAATCGTACAAATTTGGAACGACATTACAATAATGTTCCTTTAGTTAACAATAAACAAACAATGAAAATACTACTTAATATCTTACATTAATTTCAACATTTACTAGTACACTGTTAAAATCAAATGCTGTATCTGTTAATATTATTTTCACGAATTCGCACTTCTTCATTAAATTAAATAAGCAAATTTGGCGTGCTGTCCGGGGAGCGAGCCGGACCCCGAGCCCTGCTGATAGTAACCCTAGCGAGGGCAGAGCTCGGAGCGAGCCTCGGTTCTGTTCGCCCCCCTTGAAGGTGTGAAGGAAAAAGCAGAGAAGGGGAGGAAGGCGGGATCATGCGAAACTAGATACCGAGAAGAGTGAGACGATGGGATTTATGCCGAGGCGGATAAATGAAATAAGGAATAATTAATCGGCTAGTGGGCGATAATACTAATGAGCGTCAATGGACACTCAGCGTGCTCTTCCCGAAACTATGTTAAAACATCCCTTATGAACCAACATTTACACAAACTAACAATGACCAGTTGAATTTATTAATTAATGTCAACAAATATTTAAAAATACCGCAACAAATGTATCACCCATGATTATTATTATTACAAATAGAACCTTTTTTGCAGTTTAACCTATTTCAACCCACAATGTTGATGATGATTTCAGTGTAACACCAAATATATGCTGCAAATGTGCTATGCAGCAAAACTAAACTCCCATTTTAATACTGATACATAAAACAACATAAGTGTAATGAGATGTATAAAATTAAATTATAAAGCAATTGAAAAAACAATTCTCAACGTGTTCTGGATGCATAAGAAATAATATTGCATCTCATAAATTTTTACTGAATGTTATATACAGTAATGTATATAATTTAATATATTTATAAAATACATTTATATGAAATTACTTCATTATTATGTTTAGTGAGAATCATGCAGCCCCTACGGTCTAGCACATTTACATCGAAAAACATAAGAAACAGCACAGAGGGATGCAAGAACACGTCCTGTGTAAACGGTCCCTATTACTGCGTGACCAAGGGAACTAGAGAGAGAGTAACTGAGACAAAGAAATGAGATGGAAAGAGGCGGGGTGAATGTTTCCCTTGTATTCATGGGTGCCTAATCCCTAAGGGGACTGTAAAAATAGCAATACTTAACATGGTCTATTTAACCATGAATGCCCTGAGATGAAGGCATATTAGACAGTTTCCCTAATCACTTGTGGCGACTCACACGACTAACTGCGCCCTGTGGGTGTCTTGTCCCTCACAAAGATAAGGAGAGGTGGGTGAACCCCGCATTGTTTCTTCACAAGACCCCACTAGATCTCGCCGGGAATGCTGTTAGATGCTGACGTTAGTCCAAGACAAAAACCTGCTTTGAGAGCCACTGGCATCTCATTAGAGTAAATCTTGGAAGAAAGGGTTATGATAAAGTTGCCGTCACTTAGACTTAACTAAACGCTCTTCTTAAAATGAAAAAGTGTAATTTATATCAGGATAACCACGGTTGGAGGACTACACAGCCACAGTTTTTGCTAAGTTACATCTGGCACAACATCAAGAGAACAAATTAGGAACATCAGAGAACACAAAGGCCATCTCAAGGCAGTTGCAAGACATTGGACCGACATAAGAAAAAAGTTATAAAGAATTAAAAGAATGTATTATAAAGAAAAAGTACTTCTCTGTCTTTAGCATACACACACATTGTTTTACTCGCTTTCACTCTCAGGACAGCTGAGCTGGATGCTCCCCAGCTGAGTGGGGACAGATGGTAAGTGTTGGCAGGGAGAGTTAGACACTGAGAAACTGAAGCAGGCGAGGCAGACGGGGTAAACCGTATCCCTCAATGATAAACCTTCAACATGCACACACTTTATAGCCTAATCCCTTGAAGAGATAGATGACCTAATCATTCCAGTGCTGTCACAATGTTTTCAAATAATGTCGGCTAACAGTGTGAACAGATTTGGTTTGTCACCAAACAAGACAAACGTATACAAAAAATTGAGTTGCCTAACTGAAATTGCTAAGGACGAATAGGAAAAATAGCAGAACCAAAAAAAACTGTTAATCTGAATGTCACATATACATTTTTCCAATCATGTGAAAAGAAGGCTGCCATACATTAGCAGTTTCCTGCACTGATACTCAATCCAACACCTCTACTGAAGCTACAGCTGATTCTTAAACGTACAGTATTACGGTTATGAGGCAAATTTTGGTAAATCAAACACTTACTAATTGCTAAACTGTACTTTGTTAAACTTTGTAGTTAATTAGTTAAATTATAGGTCCACCAAAATACAGCACAAGCAATCAAAAGGATTTGGAAACAACATTTTAGAGGTCTGAATTTATAAACCAAAATGTTTGAATTACCATGTTGATGACACGTTTGGACCATTTCAGGATCTGTTTCATGCACACAATGTACTGTAGAGTGCTCCAACAGGTCACGTGTCAGCAGTGTGGACTCAATCCACCATGACCACAAATGCTGAAATGTTAATAGACGGCTTTTTATGGAAAAGCTGTACAATGATTGGTTTAAATGTAGTACCTGAAAACACAACAACTTTTACATCATACCAAGCAGAAATTCAATTAATTATTTAGCTAATATAAAAGCTTTCATAGGTTTTATTAATCAGTATTTATTAAATTGTATATTTCTATATATATATATATTTATATACATCGTATGTGCACCATTGTGTTTAGGTTCAAAACTACTACTTTTCAGTGATATGCTTTTCATTGATTCAGTAAAAAAAAAATGTTTTTTTCCATAATGTTAAAAATCAATGGGCTTTCAAACCTCAAGACGTAGCTCAACATGATCGATAAGCGTTTTGCAGACAGGGTGCACGGTTTAGATACACCAATAGCTCTGACGTTTATAATGCTAAAGTTTTGACAACAGATTGGTTTTCATAAAGCCAGAGATAAAAGCAAAAGCAGAACTTTGATTTCAGATCATTTTGTAAGTGAGCCAATATGACCCCATCTCACGGTCGGCAACACTAATGCCTGCATGCATTAAGAGGCTATGTCTTATCGACCAGCACACATGGGACATAACTGAATTAAAGAGAGAGAGAGGAGTAAACAAAAGAAGGTGAAAGAGTAAAATAGAGGTCATGTGCAGTCTTGAAATCAGCAGATACTGAATACTTTTGTTCACTTCATAAAGATCACACGCATTCCTGAAGTCTCTCGCTCTCAACCCCATCGGAGTGACACATAGAAGAATTATTCCTCTAGGGGGATGTCTGTGAGCCTACAGAGGACAATAAAGCATAATTTCTTTACATTTATCACACCAGTCGAAGCCACAGGGGAAACAACTCCTTACCGAAGCCACCAAAACAAACAGCCATGGAAAACAAACAAATGCCCTCCTAATCCCTCCCACACATACACATGTGTGTACACACACGCTCTGAGCCCCTCTACGCACCACCGTCTCCACACGTGTCTCTAATTGAATCTGGATTACAATAGCTGAGATTGATTTGGAAAACAGAGCATGAAGACGCTAGCCACAATTAAATTACCAATGCATAGAGTGAGGTCGCTGTGCCGACCACAATCAACATGAGCAGACCTGTCGGGCTCATAAAGCAGGTGAGCAGGAGGCCGGGCGTTTTCTCCCCCCTCAGAGGCTCATTAACAGGGTGAAATTAAAGAGGGGGGGGATCTAATTAACCCCAGCCAGGAGGGAATACAGCTGCCGGTCAGCAAGTTCAGCAGAGCGGATCACTCAGAGCACTTCACATTTCTGTGCTGTTCCTCTGTCAGTGTTTCTGGGTGTTTGGCTCTACCTTCCTATAAAGCTGAGATTTTCTCTGCACAGACACAGCAATAAGAGTTTATAGCTCTAAGGGCCAGACGAGGAGAGAAAAGATGAGAGATTGACAACAACCAGGGGCGACACGTTGTTATAAAAAAAATGGTCAGGGACATGAACTGCTAAACCTTTAAGAACATTTCAGAGTTGCCTCTTAAAATGCGCCAAAATCATGGTTGAAAACTAAAGGAGATCTTTTTAGACTGATTTACTATAATCTTTAACGGTTTTTTGAGTGTTTTCTTTTTTTTGGCTAATGAATGGCATTCAAAGTACAGATGTAAGGAGGCAGAGACAGAGTTTTTAGGCATAACAACAGTACAAAAGCATCCAAAGTAAAACATCCTGCTGAATAGTGCTTCCTGCAGACTGGGACGTCAAAAACCCCGTTGTGTTTTTTTCCAAAAAAACGAGCGAGCAAACTTTTTTGACTGCGAGTAGAGTGTCACTTTTTTGTCTTTTTGACAGATTTTTTTCACCAGCAGTAGTAGCTACACACTGCGTCACTGTCGACCTCTTTCTGTTTTATGAGTGACAAACCAGAGTTAAGATACAATACTGCCACCTACTTGTAGCATGTTAGCTCATTAAGAGAAATGTATATAAATAATTACTATTAATTATGATTAATTGTAATTATTTATATCAGCTGCCAGTAGTAACTTTAGCAGAATTACCATCAACTAATCTGTTCATTCAGCGAACATATAGTGTAAGCTCATATAAACTCTAAGAAGGGATATTTTCGTGGCCACAGAAAAAATGCCTTCTAACAGTATCACTGCATTAGAGCATGTAGCAAGGGCCGAAGTCGTAAAGGGACATTAATTTGCAAGGCAGAATCAGAAACTCTTGTAATTTGTGCAAAGGTTTTATTAACTCTATGTTAACTCGCATAACTGAACACACAAGTAGAAATACACACACACACGGGGAAAGTGCAAAAGAAGTTTTAGGGGTAAACCATTAGGAAAAGCCAAAATTGAAGTTATGAAAAGAGAGTCAGTTGACCACTTTTAAACCATCAGTGCTGTTCATAACGGGTTCTAGAACTAATAATAAACCTCTGTTTCATTTAGTTATATGTACGATACTCGCATCGCCTCGTTGGCGAGGGTACGATGCAGTCTCGAAGTCCTGATGGTTCCAAGGTTTGGAAGCCCGGGGGCTTAGCCAGGAGACAAGAGAGATGGTGCAAAAAGCAAGGCGGGTCCCTGCCGTGGGCCTTTTGAAACATCTTGAGGTCACACCTCTTGTGGATCAAAGAGCCAATAGTGTGTGGATAATTTGGAGGAAACTTTATAGCTCCTTGTTTTCTAAGCATGGTAATTTGCATATGCACTGGATTGGAGGTTGATGTTAGCCTGGGCCCGCCCATACTTCCTTAGACGATACATTCAATTCGCGAGAAAAGTTAGTCTGGCAAAGCTGCCATTTAAGAGCATTTCGAGTTTCGAGTTTTTTCGAGTTTCCCACCCACCCACCCGGCATGACTGAGGCGGGCGTAACGTGTTGACGCAGCAGTTCTGCGACCATACCGGCTTTCAAACATGGTGTGTACCGAGCAGCAACAATCGTTCGTCAGTGTTCACTCAACGAAAGTTCTCCTGTGATTTAATTTAGGGAAAAGGCACAGTGCGGTGCCTTAAAATTGGAACACATTATCTTCACTGGTGGGTTCCAGCTACGTTTCAGGACATTATTCATTAAATCACATTATATTTGCCATAAATTATTAAGGTACATAATGACTTCACCCTAGGCAGGAAGATTGTGTACTATGCAATTTTCAGCAAAACATTAGCCTTTCTATTTTACTCCAAGTGAAGTCATATATAGAGAGCTATAATAATATATGGCACTTTTCTCTTTCTCTCTCTGATTTTTCAAAACACTGAAGGTGATCAACAGCACTTTGTCATTTCACTGATGTCACCTTTGCCTGTTAGGTGATTGGAGTGTTTTGGGCTATGAACTGCTAAAAATTTACATTCTGCAAAGGAAATGTTTTGTATACAAACTACAACAGTGAATAGAACATCATAGGAATGATGAATGATCATCAATGTGTGAACACAAGTCATTTAGAATGCTGTCAAGACCATTTTCCACACAACTCTAAAAAATACTGCTACATGTGGGCAGAGACAAATCATACAGAACAGTGAAATCACTCACAGTAACATCAACGTCTCCTCCATCTTGCCTACACTCACTACATCGTGTCACTGGAGACACACCATGTACGATCAAATGTCTGCACTCCTATTGGTAGTCTCAACATCACTGCTCATTTGCATAACTTTGTCACAGAGCGAAGCTCCACCTACAAACTCTTCCAGATCACTAGCCCTCTAATTAAAAATAATTCCCGTTGTTTTTCATTTTCAGCGATTAAACCCAATTTCATCAACTAAATGACCATTTTGAACCGTCTTGCGATAGTTTGCTCACAAAACACCAGTTACATAGAACTGCAATTCCCAATTTAACTTAATGGAAAAACCATTTGCAAGGAAAATAAAAGCAATGGTACAATAGATTGGCAAGAAGGGGCTAGGGATCTCGTGCCTTCCGCAGTTGGATGAAGGCAGTTCTCACTTAGGTCCTCTAGCAGCACCTGCAGCTGCTCTGAATGCAGAGAGTGCCGTCTACTTTCCAGAGTAAACAGCTGGTGGCCATGAGGAATATTTCACATTTGCTGCCTCCTAATTCGATCAATTAGGAGCAGTTAAGAAAGAGAAGGGTGTGATTTGGTTCACAGATTTTGCAGCTAAACGCAGCACTAATCCCCTACCATCACAGCATCACAGCAGAGAGATGAGAAGAGAGAGGCAGACTGCTTTCTAGACTGTGCTTTATATTTCAAACTAAGATTGCAATCTCATTATTTCATATGAACGGTTAACAACTGCAAAATGCAAAAAAAATATAGTCAGTCAGGATGGGGGTTTGTCACTGCACTGTCAAAGAAGCTAGTCGTTTGCAGGTGTTTTAAAGCCTTTAGTGCTATCTACACATTTAATTGTTATTAATGCATTCAAAGGCATGAAGATGTGTTCATTCAGTTCTGTGTGCGCAGTGTGCTTGCATAGAGCCGCATCTCGGACAATGCGCAAAGAATGCGAAGTAAAAAACCCTGCATTGAGTGTACACGTGTGTATATTTCTGTGCAGCGAGGGCAGACTTTACAAAGTGAAAAGCACTCAAGCAGGTCCTCCTCATTCCCTTCCTCTCGTCTTGCTTCTGCCAGTCCTTATTGGCTCTTTTTGAGCTTAAACCAACAAATTCATCTGAACACTGAAATGATTTTAAAGCATTAAAGGGTTAGTTTTGTGACACTACGAGAATACTTTTTTTTTGCACAAAAAGAAAACAAAAATAACAATATACTAAACCATTCTTCTCTCCTGAGTTCAGTCTTCCACCATTTTGGGGAGTGCTAACAACTAACAACGCGCGACTGCATTTTTATTAACTAACATTATCAAAGATAAATAAATACTGTAATATGTTGATGATTGTTCGTCATGTTAGTTAATACATTAACTAATGTTCACAAATGACCCAACCATGACAAATATTATTACACACATTAAATGCTCAAGGTTAAAAGAACATGTGTTGATCATGCTCTTTTGATTCTCTCTCATCTATCAAAAACCACCCAACAGTAATGCAAATTACAGATTCTTCCTCTATTGCCTTTGAAATGCTCAAAACACACACAAACAAAATAAATCTGTCTGGCCTTGGTTTCACAGTTTCCATAATGCAGCTCATTTACCCGAGGCAGTGCTAAATTTCCAGCAGTTGTGAGCGCAGACAGATAGTGTGGCCATACACACATCCTGACAATTCGACAACAAACACAACCAGCCTTTCTAGCCATGAACAGCTAATGAGTTCTAAAGATCCTTGGGAATTTCACTCAGTTATTAAAACCCTCAGCAACAACACAACATAGAGCAGCAGCGGTGCTGAAACAGTGCTTTTATGAATTTACCGTCGCTGGGGAATTCAGACTCCAACTTGCCAAGCGTAGGCCCACTGACCAGAAATGCGGTATTAATCCATCTTAAACACTAGACATCTCTTCCAGGTAATACATAATGTATGTGTAATAATAACAAGTACACAGCCATGAGGGAATTCTGCAGTGTTGTTTGGTTTGGGCAGGAGATCAGGGGTGGCTGGACTCTTGAGCGGTGACTTGTCACTTTCTCTGAGAGAACTGAAGAGCACCTGACTGAAGTAAAAAACCCTGCATTGAGTCTACACGTGTGTATATTTGTGTGCAGCGAGGGCAGACTTTACAAAGTGAAGAGCACTCAAGCAGGTCCTCCTCATTCCCTTCCTCTCGTCTTGCTTCTGCCAGTCCTTATTGGCTGCTAGATTATCACACACTCTTTTGTTCTCTCTTATATGGTATCGGCAGCTTGCTCTGCAAACTCTAAGCCGCCCTACATGCTCAACAACCCATTTCAGCATCCGTTTCTGGCACAGTATCCCTCTGTCTTCCTCTTTGTGTCCCATGATCCATGCATGCATAAATCCCATAACCTACCACATGGCATATATTTAATATATTATCAGCACTGAGCACAAATATAATTCCAGGACTGGTGGGGATGCAGCTTTTTAATGAGTAATCTGGCTCTATGTGTATAACCAAATCTGTCTAAGCCATGAGTTTATACATAAATCAGTGCTAAAGAGCAATGGGACCTCAAGCGTATATTGCACAATTCTGTGTTGTCCACTGATGAAATATTACTGCAATATTAATTTATGGGCCAATGATCATTTGCAAATGAGATCATGTTCCTATGTTGTCTGTTCACATCTGATCATATTTAGCTAATAACAGAAATGGCGATTGATTCAAAGCAAACAGCCACATTTAAATATTTTACAGCCACTATGAAACAACAAATTGTTAAATTTACCATAAAATAAACCAAACGCTGATGCCGACAGAGCTTTACAATACAAAAAACAAACAAAAAATGCATTAACAAAAGGAGCCATTTTGGTTACTGTACATTTAACAGACCCTTACTGTAATGAATAGTACAGATACCAACCTATCTGTTTGTTACTGTAAACAGCACTGGTGGTATACTCGAAGGGTCATGTGACTTGCTTGTAAAATCTGTGGATAGATCATTTAATGCTAAACAAAGCAAACAAGTCATCATATCTAACTATCAAAAAGTGGAAAGTAACTTTTTAAAATAAAATAAGATTGTTTAATAAGGCAACTGACTTCTAAAAACAATAATAACAGTTGAAAGTAAATACTGACATTGTAACAAAAATAAATGTAATGCTTTAGTAAAATCTGCTACCTTACATTGTATTTTACATTGAGTAAAAAAGTACCATTAAGTTAACTTAAAAAGTAGAAATTATTTTAATTATAGGTGAATAATACGGGAAACCATTCATTTAATAAGAAAATCTTTACAGTACAGCCTTTGTGATAATGCAGTTGTGAAACATCTTGCGTCACAACAGCTGAGATGTCAATATCAGACACGATGTAGCTTGATAAATGTTTTGTCTGTAAGCAGATCAGATTTGCTGTAATGGCCCCGGGAACGTTTGTTAACAAGCAGATACGTAACAATTCAGCTTTCGTCTGACAGGTGGCCTGGTCCGTGATGAGCACGAGCTGAGCCGAAGCATGCCGCTCACAGGCACTGTTGCAAAAAACATCGTTTTTAATGGTGTTACAAAAGCAATAGAAATATTGAGATCATTTCTGCTGTCACACCTGCGTCAACAATAAAAATCGGTGTCTCGTCACAAAGATAATCTAACTTGTAAAATAAGCACTGCGTGAGATTTTTTTCTCCATTCTAACTGTTGCGCTGAAATGTGGCGGTCCGCCTAATAACGCACCTCAGATAATCAAACGCCAGAGTCTCTCCGTTTTGTTTGAGCAGGTACTTTTCTTTATCTTGCAAGTTTCCGTGATGACCACAGAAAGGCATGACAAGCATACAAGTGTCCTCGCATCGTATTCCTGACTTTAATTGACCCAAAAGGGGTTTCGAGTGTTTATTTAATCTGTTAAACGAGGCAGATTCGCAATTCATCTGATTAGAAGCAAAAGCGCTCGGCGTTACTTCTTCAACGCAATTGAGACGAAATGTGCCACAAGGATTCACAACGAACTGTAGACTTCTAAAAAAATACCGTCGAGGTGTACTTCTG
This sequence comes from Enteromius fasciolatus, assembly GCA_032361145.1. Lineage (NCBI taxonomy): Eukaryota > Metazoa > Chordata > Actinopteri > Cypriniformes > Cyprinidae > Enteromius > Enteromius fasciolatus. The sequence goes on from JAUMHR010000045.1 coordinate 11,593,368, forward strand.
CAGTGCCAGAGGTATTAAATATGAGCAAAAGACCGTGTGTAGCTATATAATAACGGGATGGAGACATAAAACATTAACTGCAATAAGGAGTTGCCTTACCTCTTGTGACATCAAAATTGCGTGCCGCAGGGCACTAAAAAAGAGCGACGTTGATTTCCAAAAAAAGATCCTATACGAAAAAAAGCGTCTAATCAAACTGAAGCAAAATTCCAGCTTGCAGCACTGTGACAAGGAAATGTCATTCTCAGTTCTTGCATTACATAACCTCTGTTTAACCGTCCACAAAATGACTTGTCTTCAGCCAATTACATTACGAACCAAAACTCAGTGCTAACTCTGAGTCTTTTACGTATTTTAACAATCGATTTGTTCATTTAGACCAAGAAATTAAATCTGTACTCCCACATCCTGAAAATCCAAGTCATCGCCGTTATCCGTTGATGTTCTTTCCATTTTTTCCGATGGTGTCTACTCCTCAAGTTTGACACGAGAATGCAACCGATTTGTCTGGAAGGGAAATAGGATTCAGTAGTCTGACCGACTGAATTACCTCCGTCTGCTATTTTAACTTACTGGTCCTTCCTATTACTCAACGAAATTAGATTTTCCTTCCCAAAGGTGCAGAAATCTTCCCAAATCCTTTTCCACGCTGCGCATATATTCCCAATGAAAAAAGAAAAACCGGTTTCGTCGCGAGGTTTGGAGGAAGGGGAGCGAGTTGCATCTCTTTCCTTCAGTGTTCTTGCTTCAATTGCTCGGGGATGTTTCTCATTTATCTGCACGCTCAATAATCCACATAAAACGCCGAGTGTCCTTATTTCCAAACATTATGGGTCGAAACTCATATTTTATTATTCAACTATCAACTTCGGTAGCCCCGCAGCGTGATCACAGTGCTCCAGCAGGTGAATTCGCATTGCCTCACGCTCGCTGAACTGCGGAGAAGAACTCCAACTGAGCGACGCGGATGTACGCGCGCACTGACGCGCCTGACGCTGGCGAGTTCAGAGTCCCTTTCACCTGCGTCTCACGAGATGGGGCATGTTCGGTACACACACATGAATGGTTTGCTCTCGAGCAGTGTGTACCGGCAACTCCCCTTTTCTCCTGTGCCACTGCCATATCTAAAAGAATCTACGGGAGAAAATGTGCGGAAAAAACACTATTACCACAAAACATTGTGGCGGCGTGCGGGGGATACGCGTTTGACGAATCTTAAAACGCGCAGTGAAGTGTTGTGACATTACCGCGTGCGAGAACGTCCTATATACACGTTCGCAACGAACGCAGACTGTTGAGCGCAGAGCAGGTAGCTCATAAAATAGGTTGTTATCCATTTTTATTATTTATGTAACGCGCGTGTATGAGTCTTTGGAATAAAGAAACTGTGTGCCGTTCGTTATGTGCAATGTAAGAACAGAATTGCGCAAGTCGACTGGCTAATCAACGCGAGAAAACGGTCAGTAGTAATGTATAACAGGCGTGTTTAGGAACATAATTTGCCTATTATGGTGTAAAACAGACTGATATCTTATGCAGTGCACAAACACGTGGATTTATTTTACTAGATGGCGAAGGCGTCTTTACACAGCATTGGGATGTAAACGCTAAATCTGAAGTGGCTTGCATTTCTAGAAAGAAAAAAAAACACTTACAAAGACAGTTTAATGCTGCATAACGCATCTACGCAGGAATTACAGCAGAGGTAGGGGTTATGAAATGAATGTTTTAAATATGAAATGAGCAAAGAAAGATTAAAATAAAAAAGGCTGTTATAATGATGTATTTTCAACTTGGCTGTCTCAAGACTACTTTAGATAAATTGCCATTGTATGCTTCTCTCAATTAGTTTAATCAGTGAGGACACTGCGGTAGTGCATTTGCCTACTTTGCCCAAGCTGTTGCGTATTGCTTCAGCACCATGGACAGAGATCAAGTGGCGCTGTCCGTGGTGCTGCACGCCTGCAACACATTTCTGATGCCTGGGCACGTGTGATAAACCGCTAGCAGCTGATAATATGGCTGGAAGCTCTTAGCTATACCTTAACTGCAAAGAAATCGTTTTAACCATTTACATCAAAGCAGTGTATAATTCAGCACGTAATCCATATTCTCGTTTAAATAAATCATGCTTTTTGGTATAAAAATTCATGTCTGGTTTGCACAATTAAAAAGGATTCAATGCATAGAAGCTCTTGATTCTATTACACACAGCACCACGGATTAAGCTGATCCTTTTAGAACCACTCATGCCATTCTTTATAAATTCATTCCAGAATGACCACACAGGCAAGGAATATTGACAGGAAAGCCAGTGGTAAGTGCTACAGACTAATTCAAGCGACAAGGCGAGATCTCTCAAGACTGCCCTACCTTTGGGACACTAGAAGTAATTTCTGCTAAATCTTGAAAGAGGTAATCAACCATGACCTGGAGGTGCACGCTTGGAGTCACACACCGAAGAGTGCTTACAGGAACTACAGAGAGGGCAAAGCGTGAACAGGCCTCAGTAGATTCAGGGCGATACACTCTACACAAAAGACATATAGTAGTGTACAAAAGCACTAAAAACTGTGTGTAACCATTAGTGATAAAAAAGAAAAACTGGTAGCAATATTAAACATGCAAAATTTACAGACTTCATCTTTTCTAGATGATTAATCCCATGACACTCATCGTAAAGAGTAGGGGTGTAACCCACTGGCCCTTGTCTATTATGGCCTCCCAATAATCCCCATCAATTGATTGGCTGTATCTCTCTCTCCTCTTCACCTGTAGCTGGTGTGCAGTGAGCACACTCTGGCGCCATTGTCCTGTGGCTGCTGTCGCAACATCCAGGTGCGTGTGATATGATAAAGCACTATATAAAATGCATCATTCATTCACCATGACAATATCCACCATCCAACCACCGCCTTGAAGTATGCATATTAAGAGCATTTAAATAATGGGAAATAGGCACTATTAAGATCCTTCAGGCATAACAAAGATTACATTAAGCTGGATTTGAGTGTGGATTTGGTATTCACTCATTTCGAGAATGAAAATAAACTACTTGTTTCTTGAGTAGTTTCTTCTGTGGTCTTCCAAAAGCCAATCTTTCAAGGTTCACTGGACTTGCAATTCAAACAGGTAAAAAAGGTAAAAATGCTCTGCTTGTCGTCGGCTAGGCAACCCCCTACCAGGGTAAACAGGGTACCAGCGCTAGAGCCAAGCTATAAGCCTTCATGAAAAATTCACAGCATAGGGGCGTCTACAGCTGTTCTCTTTTTGTTCAGAGAACAAACCAAACAATGCGTCTATTTTTGGGTTCTATTCCAACTCTCTGCACTGTCTTTAATCGTCCATCATCAGAGACAGTAAGCCAGAGCTCACACATATACCAACCCACTATCAAATGGTGCTACCTAACATCTCTGCCAAAAGTACATGTTCAAATGCCACAGTCAGCTGATCCCCATCACCCAAATGCAAAAGAAGAGTAACCGTAGCACAGATCCTGTTGCCAGAAAGAGAGTGGAGCACTCCTACATCCTGCTAAAAATGGGGAGTAATCACATTACACAACTGTAGTCCATGCATATAACACTAGGTGTTATCCAACGTACTGTCACAAATAACAGAAACATTTTAAGCAAGATTGTCATTCATTATAATCCTTCATTATCAATAATTCATGTAGTTGGCAACATATTTTATGGGATGTAAACAATGAATTCTTACAGCATTTATCAACTTATACTTAATATTAAATTCGACATATCCTTTTACATTTATACATGTGTGTAAATTTACATTAAATTGTTATGTTCATTAAATAATGAACAATAGTATATGTATATTATAGTTTAAAAGTTTGGCGTAAATAAGATGTTCTTAATGCCTCTAAAAAAAAGTCTCTTATAAAAAAGGCTGCAATTATATTATATACTAGTTAAAACAGTAATATTGTGAAACAGTTTAACTATTTTGATACATTTTTAATATCTGAAAAAAAATCTAGGTTTTAGAGAATTGTAAAAAAATACTCAAAGTTCCTGAAACTAAATGAATTAACTAATTTTAACAAACATATCAGCAAAAATGGTCACCGTCATATTAAAACATACAACATATACAAAAGACCCCTAATCTGTCTGAACAATTATTTATATTTATTGACATTCTCAGCAATTTCAGCAAACCAATCAGCAAATTAATAAGTGAATGCTCTCCCTTCTCATTCTTCATAAATGTTTTCCTTATAAACCTGGTTATGAAAACATACCTGTCTTACTGAAATCTGGCTTTAATCCAACCCCATTATAAAATGGACTTCACAGATGCTGCAGCCTGTAAAAAGTCATTAAAAAAGTATGTAAGTGTGAGTTGTCTATTTTCAAACTTACTAATAATAAAGTTAATTATGAGATCAAGATTTTTCCGACATGCTCCCTGAAGCCTCATATTAACTGTCCAATCAGAGTCGGTCTCAACTGGCAGCATTAAAAACTCCATTGACATGCTGATTGACCCCCCTCCACCTATTGACAGACATACATACAACCAAGTGGAGGAATGTAAAATCTAGTATCCCACCAACACCACTAGTAGATTTTGCAATTCACACAAACCGAATGAACCCAGCTTGCGTTCCTTCCCCTGCAGAGATATTGAGGCGAGCGCTGATTGGTGTTCATTCCCCTAAACAGACCTGTATCTTCCCACCCACTGTCACACTGATCCCTGCCCCACACACATCCCATCGGACTGGAAGGGAGAGTAAACAGAGAGTAGTTTGTTCTTCCATTACAGATGTAATTCTATTATGGCTATTTACGGTATCGATTCTCCAGTGGAGTAGAGAGGAACAAGTCACCCAGGCTGTACAGGAGGGCCACCGAGGAGAGGCGGAATAAAAAGTCAGCCGTCGCTAACCCCAAGTGACACAAATTACTCTGAGTGACACGAGCATTCTCTAAACTCAGTGGGGAACGATGATGTGGCATTGATTAGAATTATTCAAATGTCACTCCTGTCTTCTGAAGGGTAGAATGTGAGATGGCAATGCGATTTTTCACAGCGCTTCGTCTTTTTGAAGATGAGACAACAAAATTAGCAGCACTCTTCTCTTCCTGTCCAAACCTGCCCTGTAGTCACAAAGTGCTTTAGGGAAATACAGCAGGTTGCCAACTCTTCTGCTCTCATCCCAGTTGTTACTCAAACTTGTTTTATAATCAGAATTAAAATGACGAAGTGGCAGTTGTAGAGCCATTGCCTCAGGCAGTTCAGCGCATGCAGCGAGAGCAGGAAAGATTGTATTACACCTTCAGGAATGGACAGAAAGGTTGTGAGGCCGCAGCACCTTGAACTCCCTGAAGACAAAAAAGACCCCCATGAGAAGCTTCGAGATGAATCGCTACAAACACACTTGCACAGACAGATAATACAAAGTCTCTCACATGCACAAACACACATTTACACTTTAAGGGGACTTTTATGGCACCTGGGTGGCCTGACAGAGATGACAAGGTGCTTATCAGCTCAAAGCGGGTGAGTCAAAAGGGACCAGAGTGAGAAAGCGACAAGATGAGAGAAAAGGAGAGAGTTAGCAGAGGAAAGTGAGAGACACTGCATGATGGACAGGGAGGGTGTGTGTGAAAGAGAGAGAGAGAGAGAGAGAGTCTGGACTGGAGTTACCCACCACTGCTCTCAAGGGCGAGAGTTCCCTCATGCACGCTACTGATAAAATGAAACCCTGACAACAGAAAGTGCAGATACGTTTGGTGTAAAATGCAGTTTTGAAATGTGTCGATTTCAAACGTTACGAGCTATACCGAAGTGTCCAGTAAAGATGTGTGTGGACTGGTAAATGACTGCAAATACTGGCAATATACTAAGCAAAATGTAAACAGTTAATCCCAGCAGAATCTTATTAGTATGGCAGTAGGTCGTATCAAAGATTTATTTTGAGTCAAGGAGAGAAGGAAAAACATGCTGCAAATAATGAAACTAACCACATAACTGTGCAAATAAATAGACTAAATAAACTTAGGCTTAATAGGAAGGAGAAAACATTCTCCATATCTTCTGTTGACGTTAAAGACCATGCATCCACATTACATTATCACATCAAAAGGGAATAGGCCCTGATATGCACAAGGCTTTTTTCCGCCAGTGCTTCAAATTTTTCCTTGGACCAGGACGTCTTCAAAAATACCGGTAAATGGTGGGAATTTTTCTGGCAATTTTTAAAAAGGTCCTGTTCACGCATTATCTCTTTATGGCAATTTACCAGTAAAGTTTGTATGTTTTATAGGGGCTATTGTGTCAGAATAAACCGATGCCATGAGATTACCAGTAAACTGCCGGAAACTATGCTGTAAGTGAACGCAGAATGAAGACTGCCGGTATGAGCATGTATGAGTTTAGAATGAGGTGACGTAAGACATCTACTCCAGGCCAATTTCAACGGCTCTAGGCCTATCGTAACATGAGACAGTTGATGCACAGTGTATTTTGGTTTGAAGTTATGATGTCTCTGGGCCAAAAGCCCTGCATGAATGTGAACATTTGACACAAAAATGAAAAACAGAAAAATACTGACCCTTTCATGTCTACAAACACAACAACGGAAGGTGTAGCCATTTAGAGGTGGTTTCTAGTTAATGATGTCACAGAATACAGTTAGGAATACAGTTCCAGAATACAGAAAACTTCCAAAAGAGATGGCCTGTATGAACTTAAATTTAGTCCAAGTATTACATTTACTGGTAAAGGTGTTGTTGTAATTTTACATCAGTTTACTAGTATTAGTGTGTGAAAGGGGATAAGGAATGGATACAATATAGTGGTACACATTCAATTTCTTTCTCAGCTGTTTACTATTCACTTCAGATATAACGGACTGTTTTCAAGGATACTTGCCAAGATGGTTATTTTGACATAACTATCCATCAACTGTAGTCAAATTCCTCAACATGTCTGTGTTTGGTGGCTCTTGATGCCTTGACCTCAGCCTAGGGGTGGGCGATATAACCAAAATCTTCTATCACGGTGGAAGCAATTTTCTACCTCGATAACAATATATAATCACAATATAGCAATTTGTATTTGAAAATGCACAAATAAAAATTCAAACACAAAGAAACGGTTTCATATAATGTAATTTTATTTAAACTGAATTGCAGCAATACTTTAAGTAAAAAAAAACAACTATTCTGTTTACTGCAATGTATTGTAAGGTTAATGTGTTTTTTTCTGAGAACAACAGGTACTATAGTGCCTGACAGTATACCATTTTCCACCGCTTGCTAAATACCTTGTAAATCACGTTTGTCTCATTCGTATCACTTGTCCTATACCCAAACCAATTCCACACCACAGACGATGCACCTTTTGTTTTTACAATCTCCTCGTTGTTGGTTTTCGCCACATGTAAGCAAACTCACCGCTGCTTCACCGAGGGGTGTGTGCACACTGGGAAAAGAGCTCGCGCGTGCGGCAGTACCAGAGACTCGCTGAAGTTTGTCCAAGAAGTCACTTGTCGCTTTTTTTGGAAAAATGTCACCAAGGGGGTCTGAAAAGTCGCTAAATTTAGCGAAAAAGTCGATAAGTTGGCAACACTGCTTCTTCCATTGTTGAAGTTAATGTTTATTGCGTGGTTACGTTACATGCAACGTCACGTGTTTTCAACCGCGGTTAAGACAATAGACCAACATCTACCGGTTAATCATGTCTACCGGTATATCGCCCAACCTTATCCCAGCCTCACTCCATTCCTTGTGAGGTTCTTGAATCAATTTTGCATGACAATCCTCATAAGGCCGCGCTTCACTTAGTTTGGTTGTGCATGGTTTGGTTTTTCTTCCATGCTTGGACAGAGCACTTTGTGAACAGCCATCTTCTTTGGCAATGAGTGTTTGAATAACAAATAAAGTTGGATTTGAATGAAAAAAAACGAGAAGTCACATACACCTAGGATGCTCCGAAGGGGAGAAAAACACATTTATGGGTAAACTAACCCAATACAAAGGAGTTCACTAATAAGCTTGCTTTGGACCAGAATGTGTTTTAAGCTGTGGTTAAGAGCAAGAAATTAAAATTAAAGAGAGAAATGTAGAAATCAAAGTTGCTGTTGTTGTTTTTTCCATTTAGTATGCTTTACGTTAATAATTTAGAAAATCATTGTATATATGCAATTCATATAATATTAATGAAGTTTGATGTCTGAATGTGAAAGAACATTTTGTTTACTTGCACCAAACAACTTGGGACTGTATCGGATCATCACTTGATCCCCGGAGCAAGAACAGTTGTGATTAATGTGGAATAAACAATGAGATTTTTGATCCATAACCACAATCAAGTAGAATTATAACACCATGACTATCCTATTACAGTCTTTCTGATATTGTGCAACAAGCTACTGATTCCTATTATGCCCATCAGCATTTCCAGTCTACAGCAGGGAATTGTTGCATATATGAAAACAATATTAAGTGTAAATATTTCAGTATTACTGTCTTAAAGTCAATAAAACAATGGATTCCATTGTGTTTGGATCTGGTTACACACACAGCCATATGCAGGTATTCACATGAATTGTTCTGCCTTCAGGAATCTCTCTCTCTCCCTCTCAAGCACAAAGCTATATAAACAGACTTTCATTACCTTTCATTATCTGTCTGGGTCAATGAGCAGCTGCGGTCTGATGCACTGGTACCCAATAAAAACTGGTACTGAATGAGACCACCAGTAGCCCTCCAACTGTCACAATCGCCAACTGACTCGCGCTGATGTACTGTTACATATTACGTTAACACTAGCTTCCCACCATAAATAAAAATTACAACTAAAGATTTAAAGCCAGATGGAGAGCTTAATTGCTCATGTGAAAAGATTTACAAACTAAGTTGTGAATTAGAAATACTGAATTAGAGATTTAGCTATCTGACTGACTTTATTCAGACAATGTAAGCATAAAGAGCTTTAAAATTAAAATACATTTGGCTTTCATAAAGCTTTGTTGCATTGGCATGCTCATTTTAACTCACCAGCACTCAATTTGGACTGTAATGGATTAGTTGGAATGCCAGCAGGAGACATTAAAACGAGCTTTAGTTGTTGTAGGTCTAATCTCATTGCGTATTAATATTAAAGGCTATTGAGATCCTTGGCCAAGCATCCTATAGAGAGGAAATGATTTAATCACAGACTGCTGTTCTACACTCGGTCTCACACTGTGCGTATATGAGTCTGACATTGAAAGCGAGTACAGAAGGAGAATAGTAAAGGCTGGTTGAAGAGAGCTGAAGGTCACATCAGAAGATGAGCTCCGTGCACAGCTGCAGGGGTTATCGCACCGAGAGTGAGCGTGGCAGCAGGGAGCACGTCTTTACACATTTAAAGCCACCTCACAGGCACCAGTAGGGATGAAGGTCAGCGGGGCCCGAAACGCATAAACATGCACATGGGAATGGAACGGACACGCAAATAAACTCATAGTGTAGGTGATTTTAAAGGTAACAGACACATTCAATTCCTCAAAAAAAAAAGAGGATTTCCAAGATAAAACTATTTATGGAGAGAATTTTTGGAGGCGTCACATACACAACACATTGTGATAAACACATCATAAGTCTATAAAAAGAGCAAGATTACACCTGATGCTGTAATGACAGATTAGCTATGTTATGAGAACATCAACAACTTCTATTCTCTTGGTACAAAAATGTATGACTTGTAGAATGAGTCCTGATTCAGGTCAGAAATATGTTTGGATGCACTATTTTCTATCCCATATATGTAGAAAATTCTGCAAAAATACCTCTAACATTCACATTTCATGCCCTCACAAACAGAGGTTGCACTACAAATAATCATTACCTGTCATTTTGATAGACTGGGTTGTACATTTTCCTTCATGCTGCACTTTTATCTGTCAGTAAAATATTGTAATGCTTGCTATTTAGAGTGCCATCATCACAAGAACTGCTGTGACAAGAGCTCTTTCAGTCTTAACCTACTTTGAGCTCTTTGGCTTCACGATAGGAAAGATACTTTATCTCTGTAAATGTTATTTTCATAAGAGAAAATAAAACATGTTACTGTACAAACCTGTTACCTTTTCATATTTTAGCACTTGAGACACATTTTTCATTAGATTAACTAACAATCACAGACCCCTCACCCAACACACACACTGAGTGGCAGTATGACTGTGGATGACCCCAGGCCTCTGGTTACCATGGTAACTAGGACACCTCTGCCAGATCAGATAAACTTTATGACCTATGTATATAGTATGTATGTAGTATCTGTTTGTAGAGAGAATCTGTCTTCCCAAGTTATTCTCTCTAAAACAGACACATAGGAAAATACGAAATTACTCCTTTCATAAAGTCCTAGACAATTTGTCCATGAATTTCTTATAATGCATATCCCCAGGTCATTGTGCATGTTGTTACTGTTCGTGTATATTGTCTTGTATGTTGTACACTGTTTTATGCGTGTCTATGATACATCCCTAGTTAATATCACCTTGCACTATTTTGGTCTCTATCTATTCGTCTTCACGATGTAATTAAGAGTGTATATTATATTTTGATATGCAACATAATAGTGTTCTAAGAATCTTTACTCACTTGTATATCAACCTCCAATCAAGCGCATACGCTTGCTTCGAGTCAAAGAGTCATAAAACTTACCCCCTAAAGTTCAAGACATTATTGGCTCTCTGACCCTCAAGAGAGCCAATCCTCATAGTTCAAAAGGCCTCACACCAGTGACCCGCCTAGAGCTTTTTATCTGGACACATCTTAGCATCTCCTGGTGACTAATGCCCTGAGCCTATGCAACCGCGTCTGGTGGGTCCCAGCACACCCAGTCCACGGTCCTGTTCGTATGGCCAAATCACAATGCATTAGATAGCTGGCCAATCAAACACCTCGATTTTTTAGAACGCTGTTTCAGAAAGGCGGGGTTTAGAGGAGAAACCTTTATGTACAGTATGTGGAAATAATTTTTTTTTAACCTTAAAATGCATAAACATATTGTATTATATGTATAATGTTCTTTTTACCAACGTCATATGACCCCTTTAATTAAATGGATAATTTATGAACAACATTCATATTATTTATATTTAACAAGGCAATATAAATATACTTAACACCTGTAAAATATTTTCAAAATGTGCTTTTAGAAGTACAAATTGTTTTTATAGGCGAGCTATTTTTATGAAGCCTTTTAGTGTGCCAAAAGAGCAAAGTGCATTTTCAAAAAGCCATGAAAGCCGCATGTGAGTGTGATACAAGCTCATACACACCAGATCAATCTACACTCACAAAAGTCTCATATGCTCCTAATCAAAACACACTCACAATCAGCCGATACACAGCAGCTCAACTCTGATAAGCACCAAGAAACCACTGTGCAGCCTGATATAAACTACTGTAACATACAGTATAATAAATGCTCAACAGACTTATATACAGCAACACACAGCAGAACAGCAGCAGCAGTCCAATACATATTTATCTCCAACAAAGTAGCATTAGGCTGATACAGGCAGGCAAAAGCATTTCGAATGTGGTTTGTGCATGAGGAACACTGAGGCCCACACGCATATCAATGTGGTCGATCACTCTGGTGCAGAAATCTGAAGTCACGCTGTCTAAATATAGAGCTAGGGTTTATGTAAGTCTAGGTGAATAACTCCTTTCCACAGATTCCTTCTCACACACCCGCCCTCTCTCTCTCTCTATACCTCGAATCACATCTCAATAACCTACGGTTGTTAAAAATACAATCAAACAGCTCTGCAAAGAAAGTATGATACAGATTTCAGTCAAATCTGGACGGTATGTAAACACATACACCTACTAGCATACTGTCTTTGGCTTTAATAAACAGTAAGTTCTACGTCTTCATTTCTCGCTGGCACGCTCACTCATGTGCTGTGTAATCTCCTCTATATTCAGCGATGTGGGAAATTGCTCTTAGTGAGGGTGGGTGATAGGGTGTAATATCTATAATGACATACTGTGGCAACGCTGCTGTCAAACATATTAACCTGATTACACTCACACTAGCCCCATTTAACAGAAAAGGCGAAATCTTTGCCATCTGTTGAATGATAAGGCAGAAATATGTACCGTTGAAGGGAAGTATAAGTGTTGCTTGAATATGTGAAATATTCAAACTTCATTACCCCCCTTAAATATATTCGTTCATGTGAGAAAACAGCTTTGCTAATGTAAAACTAAGTAGCATTCCTGGATCCTCTACTACCTTTGTGAAGGTGTAGCAGAATATTTCCTCAAGTGTCTTAGAGGTCAGCTTTGAAAAGGTCCAGATGACGAGAGTAATTAAATCCTGCTAATCATGTATTAATGAGAGAGATTATGCAGGTGCACTGGGAAAAAAAGGTGCTGGGTTTACATTTTCACTCAGAAATTGCTAGTAAATAGTATAAAAGAACAGCACTGACTTACAAGTAAAATTACCTTCTTGTAAAGGAAATTTCAATAATCTTCGTAGCAAAAAAAAGTTAGCGCGAACCTTTTAGAGAACTATGTTATGCTTCAAACAACCGCTCCAATTGAAGAATTCAATCTTCACTCACTCTTATCGTCACTCGCTTGCTGTCACTCAAGACCTGCACACAAACACGTAGATAAACACATATCAGAGTGGAGGAGGGGAGGAGGTGAGGACACGGCCGAGGAGGAGAGGTGAAATGCGGAGGGAAGCAAGAGGTCTCAAGACAGGGCTAAAAATATCTGGTTGCTGAACTCAATGCTTTCACGCTTTCATGGAGCCCTCTCTCTCTCACACACAAAGACAGACAGAGATCCAAACAAGCAAACAGTCATCTAGTGTGAATTTTTGTCTTAAACATGTATAAAGCAAGGTGGGTTACAAACATCTTCATCTCCCTGATGCAACATACACAGAGACGATCACAATCCCTATACTACACGAACCTGCACAGAGTTGAACAGAGGAATGGTAATATGGCACTAAGTGAAGCATGGAAAAAAAGAGAAACTAGAAATGCAACAGTGCTTTGCAAGGCAACAATATAGACATGTTAAAGTTTTAGGTATTAGGCTTTGATTTTATGAAATGTTCCAATGTCTTTACGCTTGTGTGCAAAAACAAGACATGCAGTCACTTCACCAAGTCAAATTAAAATGGTTAAATATATTTGTATATGAAAAAGACAACACTCAAATCTCAAGACCTAAGAAAATTCCTCATTGATGTCACTGTTTACATTTCAAATTCTGTATATTCTATATTCTTGCATTAATATTAATGTGATTAAGAGTTTGTATATTTTATCGTATTTAATCTTATATTTTTTTAAACTGCGACACAATGAAACATGTATTGTTTGACACGTATTGCGATTTACATCCAAGTGAAACTAATTAATTTGAAACAATTTAATTGACTGGATGGGAGCAGATCTGAATGTAAGCCTGTAGTC
>JAUMHR010000045.1:11615314-11632444 GCA_032361145.1 Enteromius fasciolatus
CCTTGTTGACTTTACTGATCGGTTATAACTGTTTTCTACTGTACCTATAGAGTAAAATAGAGAATAATACTTTATTGCAGTGTAAAAAAAAATGTATGTGCGTGTGTATTGACTTTGCAAATGTAGAGTCACTTTAAAACACTTCAAAGTTTAAAATCAAGAAACGGAACAGTTTACCAGAGGGCAAACCTGATTTCGATGCATACAGCATGTCCAGTTTACATAAGATATTCTGTGCAGTTATGCTGGCTATTCATCTCCCAAACCTACAAAGCCAAGAGGTGTTGAGATCTGAAGTGTGTATTTTAAAAGATTTCTTTAACAGTACAGGAAATATGCAGGGCATAGACTTTTTCCTTTTGAAGAAAGATAAGGCGATGTAGAATTTCATTGCCACTGGATGGATCATTGCTGTGGTCTTAAGATTGTTCTCTCAAGCTCAAGACTTTGTGTGCCACCTGTCAAAACCTCACATCAAGTTCTTTTGCAATGGTCCAGGGTTTCTTTACTTTCCCAAAACTAAAAAATGTATCAGTTCATTGTTTTACTTTATAATTAATAGATTGAATCTTATGGAAAATCAGATATTCTTTCACAAATTAAAAAAAAAAAACTTTGACCTTGAATCAAAACAATATAGGTAAGTTAATGATAACATAATACATTTTAACTGTACTGTCAGCCTAGTAGTGCATTTTTAACAAATCACTGCTAAAGTTTTTTTTTTTTTAAATGATGTTTTATATTAATGAGTGTAGTCAATTTCACCATAAGTTAATGGGGCAATCACCTTTTTCGAAAAATGAAAAAATGCCTTGCACATCAGTTTGATGTAAAGTGATTATTATGACTACATTAAAGTCTTCTTGTTGAGGCATTGGTATATAAACACTGATATATATATATATATATGCCACTTTTGTAGCTTTAAAAACTAACAAAACACTGCTTTAAATGAAACCGACCAATCACTGGAGGTGTTCAGACAAATGAATCATTAAACGTATTGTTTGGGAGTCATTGAACAAGTAAGGTAAAATAAATGCATAAGTGCATGTTAACCTGTCATTTGGTACTCCCAAAACATTCAAAATATGAACTTTCATAACCATAATAGGGGTGCTTTATGTACAAAAAAAGAGGCCTTGTTTTATTTGTGAAAACAGGTTTTATTTTATATGCCAACAGCTATAGCTTGTGAGTTTGCTTTAGTTACAAACCAGATGTAAAAACATGATGTTTTATTGTAGAAAGGTAGTAGATTGAAACTAGATTGAAACCTCAGACTGGTTTACATGTACCGCTAAAGCTCATGGCAATTTATTATACTTGTGCTCCCTCTAGTGGTTTAGTGGTTTAGCCACAGCAAAATGAAAACACTGATTTGGCAAACAAATGTGATTGAGATACTGAATAAGTAAGAATTGTGGGATAACAGAGCTGGTTAAGTGACAAAATTAAGGCAGAATCATTCAGCATTTAGGATACAACAGTATTATTTTAGTATTGATTAGTCTACTTGATTTCAATCCCACTGATCCTGACCTCGCCGTCAAAGTGCATATATTTGTACTTCTCAGCGCCTTGACGGTTAGGGAAGTTAATCTGAGAACCATCAGCAAAAGTCACCAGGAACTCCTCATTGGTGAAAGTGATTTTTATCTGAAGGAAGGAAAAAAGATAACATGTAAATTGAAATCCCAAGGGCCATTAAATTTCACCCACAGCCCATTTATTATGATTACCATCTGCTTAAACAGCAGTTTTATTAAGATATATACATATATATACTTGCCTGGAACTCCTCGTTCTGATTAAATGGAAAGCTGGCCCCTCTCAGCTCCTCACACCAGTTGCCGCCCTCGAATGAATTGCACACTATAGTTTGCTGGTCACCATGGGCATCAAAACGAGGGTTCATGTGAAGAGCGACATCATCGGCACTGTGACCAATGTTAAAGGCAAAACTGCAACAGAGCAAATGGGAGATAAGTCTCCTTGTGCTTATAAAGTCCTGAATTCTAGATGTTGCTTTGCAGAGACTTACTTTGTGGAATCAGCACTGGGGACTCCTGTAACAGTCAGGGTCTGTCCCATCTTGAAGGACATATTCTGCACAATCATACCCTGTTAGCAACAGAGAGAGAGAGAGCTTAAGTTACTCTTTATTTGTAATCTGATTTTCTTTTTGTATATCTCATACGCTACTCGCATGAATAGCCGAACATGTGTATCCACTTAAATTTGTACGGCTGGGCACTGTGCCTGGTTTTCCTTATAAGCCAAATAGAGACTGTATAGCTATAATGATGGAGTGGACAGAATCAGCCTCACAAAAGCAATGCTGTCAAACTTTCCAGTGCGCTGAAAGGAAAATCCTAGTCTGATGGTGAAAGGCAAAGAGCCAGACTTGAACTTTCTAAAAAACCTAGAGATGTGGCACAAATGCTCTACTGGAAAACCTCTACATGAGTTTGGTCTGGGAAAAAAAGATACAAAACTGTCACTGGAGCAGTAACCCTTCAAATTTGCCAGAATGTAGACCTACCTTTTAGGGGTAAATTTAGCTTTTTCAGGGTACCACCACTGTGACAGCTTTGTACCCTTTTTTCTGAGAAGATGGATACAAGAAAAGCTATCTTTTAATCGTTTGATCTGGCCGTGCCATCTCTGAGAGATTTGGTTTAAGTTTAGAAGCCAAGTTGGGTTGGCAGCTGCGAGATCAATTTACACAAGGCCTCTGTTTGTGATTCACAGCTGCCGATTTTTATAACTGTTGTAATGATAGTAAGAGATGGGTTACAGCTGGCTGAATTGTTGAGAGAAAGGAGGGTCAGAAAGAGAGATAGGTTGAGGAAAGGAAGGAAAAAGGCACTTCAGCATGTGAAAGAACAGATGTGTAGCAGAGGTGAATTCTTTCCACATTAGTCGGTGCTAGTAAATGTAAACCAGCTCTCAGACGGAAGCTGCTGCAGAACGAAACTCTTCTTTTTAGACTTTTAAACTGCTGATTTTCACTGAAAAGGGAAGCTGTCTAGTCATGCTGCTTTCGCTGAGCTTTAGAGAAAGTGAGCTAAAGGTCTCTTACTCAATGCGCCTGTGTACTGTATGATTTTAGACTATAGTTGGACTTGAATTGGTCATTTCTAGAAATGCCAGAGGACTGAACATGTTACTGTAAGATGAACTGCCCTAAAATGTTGAAGGGTTACAGACTATGTGTATTTCAAACACAATAGCCAAGGCTACAAAGCCAACCCCTGTCTCTCCAGTCTTCAGTGTGGCATAAGCCACCAGTAAGCATTCTAATATGCTGATTTGGTGCTCAAGAATAATTTATTATTAAAACAGCTGGACATGGTTGTGCCAATATGTAGAAACTGTGATTTATTTGATTGAACCTTATTTAAAATGCATATATGCACATATATTTTTGTAACAATGTATAGATAAAAATCTTTACTGTCACTTTTGGTCGATTTAATAAAATAAAAGTAAAATAAAATAAAGTAAAAAAAACTTTGAACTGTGTGTGTCATATAATCTGCAGTCCAGGTATCCTCATTATTACTGGTTTTGTTTTTGAAAAGTTTTTCAAATAATAATAACTACACAAATGTGTCTCACTGCTTATTTTTTAAGAAAACAGTAATAATACGTTTGTTTCAAACTACTTCTAGACGTTTCTGCCTTTTAGTGAGACACCTGAGATGCAATTTATGAATAGCTTTTTTTAATATATTTCTGAATACCTTACCAGACAAAAAAGGACGTAACCAGTACAACATTGTGACAGAAATGGATGATGGACTTCACGACAGCATTAGAGTGAGTGCAAAGATATGTGCAAGTCACACTCATCCGCAATGCACGTGGGGCTTATTCCAACTATCTAATGCACCAAAGACAGCTTACTGCACAGTATCAAAAGCCATAAACACCAGACCTCAGCTGCTACGAGCAGTGTATTATTTGTGCTGACTTAAGATAGAAAAGACATTCCAACATATGCTGCTTTAACTGCAAACAAATCTTAAAAAACACCACTTGACAAAAAACTAAAGAATAATACATTGTTTTAAAATGACTCACGCTCATTTTGACTTCCTTTGAGAGCCAGTGAAGTGAAACGAAGTGCCTGGGAGAAAGTTGCGTTGTGCGGTGGGCTTCTTATGTCCACTGCGGACTAGGAGTGTTCATATTTTGACTGATGTTTGTTTCATCCAATTGGGTTTCTTTGCTTACTCCCTCTCGACCAATAACAAAAAGGCATGTGGATTTACTGTGTGTAGTCTATTTCTAGACATACCCTGGTAATATGCTATAAAAATAATTCAAACGAATGACCATGACCACAATCATTGCTGGGGTACATTGCGAACAGAACATAATTAATGCAATTATACGCTTGTAGGGCATAACTGATCTACTTATTAAAGCTTTATTAAAACATAATTGGCCACAATTTACAACACGATCAAACGCGTAATTACAGTAGACATGCTTGTAAATTGATTGAAAAATGTCGCACGTTGTAAAATATACCGATCATGTCACGAAAATAAGTCATGATGAGTTGGTCTGAGAGGTGATGTATTTGTGGTCTGGGTGCTGGAATACTCAGTATTTTGGAGCTGGTGACACGAGGGTGTGGTACTGCCAATTTGCACTGCTTTGTGAAACTGACGAGCATTTTAACAGCACAATGTAGTTTGCTTATTAATCCAAATAAGCATTTCAACGCATTAAACAGTTTCTTCTTCCCCCTCTTCTATTTCTAAGTTATGTCTTGGAAAATATTTCTAGAGGGCTCCAGGATGTGTCTTAAGACAGTCACAAGATGGCCAACTAACCGCAAACTCCGGATATTATTTGAGAAGTGAGAACTTCAGACTGTGCAATATGAAAGGGAAACCCGTCGGCTTAATACAAAGTACATTTTACAGATAATAGTTTAATCTGTTTTTTAAAAAGGTATTAAACAGCTAGGATCTCGGTTTTGTCATGTGAGAAAATAAGTTATTTATTCAGTAACACACAGGCAATATGTTTTGGCAGCAGCAACCGCAAATAATAGGCTAGCTGCATGCACTTCTTCATTATCATCATCGAGACGCTCGGCCAGGCGGAGGAGAGCAGTCTCTCTGCGTCCTGCAATCTTCCAAACCACGCCCACCACGCCACACCCAAGGGTTTCTGGGACCCTGTTAAAATCGAATGGGACGTGAAACACGGGGACAGTTAGCAGTTAACCGAATGGTAATCAGTCTTACTCTTCGTATTCAAATAAGACTGGTTTACGTTTTTATGTTTTAAAAAAGGTTATGGCCAGTCTTGTGGAAAAAAGATAGATAACTTACTTCGGGCTAGTCTAAGCAGTTTATACAGTTTGTTTCCAGAGATGTTAAACATTTTCTACTATTTTCTAATAACATTTTTTTAAGTTAAATAGAAAGTACTTTTAGAATGCACAACAAATCTTGGCGAAATTATTGTGGGCGCGGCTTGACGCAGAAGACAACCATTCCGGCAGATGGCGCTGCAACCACAACATATGTGCACTGACACACACACACACGAAGAAATTCACCATGGAATTCACACATGCGTCTTCCGTAGCCTAGTAAGAGCATCAATCACGCAGACTTGCAAGATATTAAAATATGAACGACACACGTCCAATGCCAGGTAAAGAAAAGGAAGGAATGAGCCACAAAACAAGAAAGGACGTCATACACACATTTCAAGTCAACTTCTTCGCTATGAGCCTTTTAAATACATACCCATGGGATGTAAGTAGAACTTGCCATAATGCATTAAGAAACTACCTTCTTTCTTTCTGTTATTTGGTTTGGGTTTTCAGGAAGCCAAATTAACCGTTGTAATGTTTATATGTTTTCGCAGTCTTTAGAGAGAGAAATTATGACCACAACAACTTCAGACATCATAGTGGAGATTCTTCAGAAGGTAAACAAGTTGTTATAAAAATGAATTATTTATTGCATAAAATTAAAGTTTTTTATATTTTTCTTTGGCAGACATGTTTACATCCCATTTGCCTCAAGAATCCCCCCTCGTTGAAATACAGAAGACGCTTTCTGACAGAATTGATAAAAAGGGTTGGTTCAGTGTCATTACGAACAAGTATGTTTTACATTTTTCCCTGCACATTTTGAGGTACGGCATATTCTCATGGAGGCTCATTGTTGTAGCACGAGATGTTGGCTGCTGAACCTCTGGATGTACTGTATGAAGCACTCGGAGAGGCCATGTGTGCACAGGAGGAGGACATGTGCTACAAAACCTATTTACTGGTGAGTCTGATCACACTAGCACCGGACCTTAAAGATATGTATACCTCTTAACAAAACATAATCTCAGAAAGTGTCAAATCTCAGCCAACAGGAGAAGCTGTTAGTCTAGCAGAGAACGTGGCTCTCATCTCCAAAGGAACCACAGGTCTGGTCACCTGGGAGGCTGCCCTGTATCTGTCTGAATGGGCTTTGGAGAATGCACACATCTTCAAAAACAAGTGAATCTGACAGCTCACTGCTCCATGCCATTTTGGTTTTGATTATTGTTTATGTGGGATAAAATTATTTAGACATATTTAAGATACACTGTCATTTAATCAAATAAGCCAATTTGGACAAAAGGCAAATTAATGACTTGCTTCATAATTGATTTAGTAATTAAATCAAATGTTTAATCAAAAAATGACTGCAGCTACTTGCAGGATTAATTGAAATGGCTTTCTCTATTTAGTTAGTTGTTTGACTTATTCCATTGGCACGCAACTTTAAGTGCAGATTGTTCATCACCTCTGTGTTGTGCATGCAGGACAGTACTAGAGCTGGGCAGCGGAATTGGACTTACTGGCATTGTAGTGTGTCGGTCATCCAGCCCAACCAAATACATCTTTAGCGACTGCCATCAAACTGTCCTTCAGAGGCTGAACGACAACATCACAAACTGCTTGACTAACTGTGACAGCAACAGTGCGTCAGTGTGCATGGAGGAACTGGACTGGGAAAATGTGTCTGACGAGCAGCTGCAAAGAATACAGGCCAACACCATCATTGCCGCAGGTGACACAAAACCCAGGAGTATTTGCAGGAACACACACACGTTATAGTTTCATATGCGATTTATTTTCATTCATTGATTAAAAGATCTCTAAATCTGATCACATGAAATGATGACGTTTTGAGTAGCTTTACTGTTGTTTTTAAAAAACAGATGTGGTGTATGATCCTGATATAATTGCTTGTTTGGTGAGACTGCTGAGCAGGCTTCTGAACGGTAAAGTTCAAGAGAAACATCCTGATGTTTACATTGCATCCACCATACGCAACCCACAGACATACGACTGCTTTAAGAAAGAATTAGGTAGGTTTCATATTGTTAATAACATTCTATTCTATTGATGTGAAATGTTTTTTTTAATCCTGATTCCCCATAACAAATGAAAGGTTTCCTTTATTTACAGAAACGGCTGGACTGAGACACATTGTCATGAAAGATACTGTCCCTCAAGTGTTTCCATACAACCGAGCCTCCACTATAGAAATGATCGAAATATATGTATGACAAAACGATCTCTTTGTAATAAAGTATTTATTTACATATTTACAAAGATAGTGTGCTTTTTATTCTCATATTCAAGTCTTTCCCAATTGCATTGCTGGAATGCTGATTGTCCCGTTAGGGACAGTTAGCTTAAAAATAAGTACCCTGTGCAAATACCTGACAGTAACTTTCCAATGAATGGGAGTCAAAGGATTTTAGAGAACGTTACATGAAGCATTAATCGCAGTGCTCTTTAATAAGTGGCAAGACATTTTGGGCCCAATTCTCATCCCAGCGCTGCTGCCCGCTTTCCCTTAGATTCTTCCTGAAGTTGCCCAGCTTCCCCTGATCACTAGGGAAGTCTGAAAACAGAAGCTACAGAGATAACAGAATTAGCACTAAGCATGTAATATTAGCAATTATCTTTAAAGGCACAGTATGCAGTATTGATAAGTTAGATGTTAAAATAGCTGCTGCAGTCCGAATTCATGCTTACACCGGTTGCCAGATTAAGGATGGACAACAGGAAGTAACAATGGAAGGCAACAAGCCTTAAGTTGATTTATCTGCATTTTAATATGCTTCTAATCATAGAGTCTTTTTGGTTGGGTAGAATCTGCAATCTCTGACCCAGTGCAATAGAGTGTGTTTTCCTATAACTGGCAACCCGGGGTGTTAAAATACTATTTGGTTAAACTGTCAGTGGGTGGAATCAGACCAAAACAAAAAACACAGAACATTTTCACAGGGACTGTTTTTGTAAAAAATTAGCATGTTACCTAAATATGGAAAGTTACATACAGCCCCTTCAAGAAACAATCTTGATTTTTAAATGTTGAGTCATATATAGCAGTTTTTTAATTAACCTATATCTTACCTTTAATTGTCCAGAAAGCTCCTTGGAGTCTTTGAAAATAAGCCCATTTCCCTCATGTTTCACCAGTTCATGCAAGCTAACAAGATACAGATAATGAGGAGATGACACCTAACATAACCTACAGCTACTATAAAATACCAGTTTCACAATCTTACCATTGAAAGTGTATGGCACAGACTGGTAGACAACATCCAAACATGTCAACGACTTTCATTGGAAGGTCAAGACCACTGGAGGATTTGTGCAAGCAGACCCCAAGATCAGCAGAACCTGTGCCAAAAACATACTTGTGTAAATACATGTTTTGGGGCAAGACACTTGTCTATAACATGGCATTAATGAGATCCTCTCACCAAGTAAAATTGGATAATCCTCTGCTTCCAGCCATGGAGTGCAAATCTTGATATGTTGTAATTCTTTAGAGTCAATCAGCTTCTTGTAATACTCCTTCTGAGGACCTTTACCTGTATTAATATATTGCAGTTTTTGAAAAACACGCAAGTGTGATGATTTTATGGACATTTATGTATATTGGACATCACGGTCTACCTGTAATTACACAGACCAATGACGGAAGTTTGTGCCCTGCCTCAACAAACTTCTCATACTCTATTGGAGACAGAAGGAAATAAATAAAGTTAGAGAATGCATAGTCTATTAGGTTTCAATACATAAATATGCAACCACAAATTACAGAAAAGAGTGTGATACATACAGTAATACAGTTCAAAAATGTTTTTATTAAATGCTTGATTATAAATGTATTAAAATAATAATATTTAAATATAAAAAATATTTTTTTTAATTTTAAATAAAACATTGTACTTTACTTTTTGTCTATTTTGGTCAATTGAATGCATCTTTGCCAAATATATTTATGAACCCCCCCCAAACCCACCCCCTTCTGGATCTTCCTGACCCCAAACGATACAGTAGAATATATGGAGAGAGAGAAAAAAATAATAGTAACCTTCAAGGGCTTGTAAAAGAATTGAGAAGTCTTCATCCTCTGCACATAACAACATACATAATGAAAAGTTAATAATGAACAAAAAAAAAGCCTGATAACATCCCTATAGCTCAGTGTAGACGGCACTGACCAGTCCAGCTGGTGCTGCTGATAAGCAGAGCAGGTCGTCCAGCAGAGCGCATCACAGCACCTGTCAGAGTATTGCGCTCTGTGAAGGCTGTCAGTTCCGTGTACTCCTTAGTGACATCAGGACTAAGATATAAAGAAATATGTCAAACATTTATAAGATACCAAAGTGTAAATTGTGAAAAGCTATTATAGTTTTCAAAAACACTTTCATACCACTATATGCATAATACCAAGGAAGTGGAAAATACTTACCTAGGCCTAAATGGTAAATAAGCACTGCCCAATCTGATAAACAGCTCATGTTGAAGTTTCAGAGGCGTTTCTCTAAATATCGTGGGTGGCTTGTCGTATAATGTGGTTGCCCTACAATTGCGAAATTGTTTAACTGGCTTGTCTTAAAAGTAAACTGTTTCACTGTTATTGTACTTATTTATTTATTTATTAAGTAAATAAAAATGATAAAAAATTCTAAATGAACATACTCAATATTCCAGTTTTTCCGAAGATCTTCTCTCATTGCGTTAGTGACACATAAGTTATGATCCGAGAAACATCCAAAGAGCTTCTCGTACCTGCCAACATCACCAAGCACAGTTCAGATGATTCCCAAATACACCTCAAAACACTGTCCTAGCGAGATACTTCAAAAAAAAAAAAAAAAAAAAAGGTACTTACCATTTTGCTAGCTTAACGATTAAATGATTCTGCCCATGAGTAAGACCCATTATGGTGTATCCGTAGTTGTGCCAGTCAATGATGAACTGGTTTCCCCTGAAACGGCTTGCCACCCATGCCACTGCTATAGCTGGCAATCCAGGAGGATTCTACAGAATTAACGCGTGAGACTTAGATTTTCACTTTTAAGACATGATTACATACAGAAATTACAAGAGAGATACCTGCATAAGGATATAGCCCTGGTCCTCAATCTTCATCAACACATAAAACAGCTGGACAGTCTGGAATATCACCTTTGAAGCATACCTGAAAATTCTGGGGCCAACTGAAAGGCAAAATATATTTGACATTCTTTATATTAGAATGAATGTGCATGGACTTTTCTTTCTGTGTATGTTTGTTACCTGTAAGACCCTTTAGTTCTGAAATGGGAAGTATGTCTATCCTGTCATCCTCAAGAATGTCTTGATGAGGTTTAGTGCCTATGTGAGCAACATGCCAGTGTTAAAAGGTATACAAACTAGCCCTGTGACCTGCATTTGTAAGTATTTATTAGCATGCCTTGCATTCAATCATAGGGGGAGATTTGACACCATGCATAAAAAGCAAAATATGTGGCGCAATTTAAAAGTGCATGCGTTAAAATGTATATACCAAGGAAGCCAATTATGGTGACATTGTATCCATGTCTGCTGAGAGAGAGCGCATGATACTGCATGCGAGGACTGCGCCCTATATCTCCCAGCACCAACACGCAAACGTTCAGATGTGCAAGTTCATCTCGCCCCTTTAATCCACTGGCTAGTACAAAAATAAGCACCACTACAGCGACTGGTAGAAGAGCCCACGACAAGCTTAACCCCGATAAAAGTCCCAAAAGAACCAATGAAACTGTCACTACAGCTACTGCCGCATTGGCATCCGCCATTGTGTTTTCCTGGTTATGACGTGGCTGAATGTAGGGCAGGAAATTTAAAGAGACACGAACCACTGGCGAATACATAATACACCAGTTTATGAGTTAATGAGCATTTCAGTTGGCACATTTGAAATAATTTTGATGTAAATCTTTTCTTAAATTGTGCATTGACCACTAAGAAATACATTACACATCTAATCCGAATATTTTTTAGAGAATTCTGTAATTCTATTTAGAACAATTAAATTTCTGATATAGCTAATTACTACTAATACTAATTACTATGATATCATTATATCATATATCATTATATATATTATTATATTTATAATAATAATAACTTGTTTTTATTATTATTATTATTATTACTACTACTACTACTACTAATAATAATAATACCACTGATATCTTCAACAGAGAAAGCCAGATGGCAGCTACAATAACAGATTTTTACCAGCTTTTATCGAAAGAAAGAAAGAAAGAAAGAAAGAAAGAAAGAAAGAAACCTGGAATTTAAATTGTCAAAGGAAAGAGGAGAAATCACTCTCACAACATATTGTTGTAATGTTTTCCAGCAAAAACAATAATATTCAAACTGAGGTATCCCAGAGTATACTACCCTGAAGCACTGCAGTCACGCCATCTGCGCTGAAAGATTTGTTGCGCGTCTACATGGCATTGTGCGGTAGTGTAGTGACAATGGCCACGAAACCTCGACATCAAACTGTAACCACGGTCAATTAATCAATAATAATAGGTTAATTAAAAAAGCAAAATGTTTTATCCACGTTTTGGCCTGAGACACCTGGTGTTGCTATTTTTTTTTTTTAATCTTTAAGCTTTAGTTTTTCTGCAAATTCCTGTTCTTCATTTCCCCAAGTACAGCTGTGTTAATTTTTATGTAGCTTTACTGTTTCATTCTTTAATCATTGCATGCCAAAGTCAGGATCAATGCTGTTTACAGTCTCACTCCACAGATATTTTTATTCATATCATTTTTATTTTTAAAATTACCTTAGTGGTATGAGATATAGAACAAGAATGTTTTGAAGCTTACGGAGAAAACAATTTGATTTCATTTTTTAATTATTTTGGGGGTTTTTATGTCTGCAGAGGTAGAAAATATTGATCTTAGGCATGCAATTACTAAAGAACAAAAACAACAACAACAAGAAAATAAAAAAATAAATATATATATATATATATATATATATTTTTTTTTTTTTATTTATTTGGCTTTTTTAAATATGAAAGCTATATCATACCAACACCAAGTGTCTAAAACATGCATAGACCATTTCACAGAAACGAACCCATTGCAAATGTTTTATTGAAAACTTAATACATTAAATGCAATTAGAAAGCTTGACGGACATCATCACTACCACGCAACGCCACTTAGACGCGCAACCAGTCTTTCAGCGCAGATGGCGTGACCATATAGTCAAAAGAGCGGACCTGAGCCACGTGATGGGTTTGCTATGACAAACAGCTTCGCCTTCAAAATAAGAAAAAAAAAAAGCTGGACAGACCACTCGCCCATTAACCATTTTCCCTCTTTATTTTGTATTCTCTGCGCTCTTAAAATGTGGTATCCTTTCCTTATGATTCTTGTTCTCTCGTTTACAACTGATTTATCAAATCAGGATGTCATTGATAACATACTTATGAGTTTATCCAAGGGAATCACATACTTTGACATGCAGGGTAGAAACATCAACCTGGACGGTGTTGTTGGATACCTAATACTTCAAGGTAAGCCATTATTTTACAGCTTGTTTTTTTTATATCACTTTGGGCTTCTGTTTGAGTTATGAACATTGTTTCAACTTTATACTGATCGTAATTACCAATGTGCGGTATTTTTTCACGCATGTAACTCTTCAAGAGACTCTTGTAAAATCACTCTCCTCGCGCAAATCAATATTAGTTACCTATCATTTACTTTAAAGACGATTTAAAAACAAAACCCTTTAGTGTTTTTGTAATTACGTTTGTAATATGTAAATTAAATGAAAGAATAACAATTTTGTCGTTATGCTCCGATAAAAATATTATCGTGTTTATGCTACTCGATGGGAAAGATTAGGGTTGTGGGGTAGATGCGTATCATATGTATGCGTAAACTGCGTATTATATGCACGCTAAACACGTGCGTGTCATACATACGCCAAGTCATTTTTTTGAGTATTAGTACCACGAATTCTCGTTTTTATAAGACCGGACTGCACTGTTGATTACATCAGTTAAGCGCGAATTCATATTTAGCGCACTCTGACAGAACTTTAGTCATGTGGGATAACTTTTCTGATGGCTAAAAAGTTGTCTGAAATGGATGTTTGAAGATGATTGAAAGCGAACAAATGTATTTTTTAAAAAAAGTTTGATTTTGACTTATTTTTGGATGACTAAATAGGCTACTTAATTTGGGGGCTCGAAACGCCCCCCAGAATGCACCGAGCTGAACTTCTGAAGTAAACAGTCCATCAGTGGTTCACTATTAGGCTTTCTTTTCTGCTTATATAACTCAGCGCAGCTGCAGGAGGCAACACGAACTTGGCCGCATTCAGATTTCCTAAGTCTCTCTCAGCGCGCAGCTGCTGTTTCTATGTTGAAGAGACTGAACAAGAGCCTTTCTACTGCCGTCAGTGCTCTTCAGGAGACAGACCCCAAATACTTCAAAGGTAAGGCTCTTTGGGGAAAATATCTATTCTAAACAGTCTAGTCTAATAATGGCACCGAAAACAAGAGCTGTTTCTCCTACAGAGTTTGAGCCCATTTTGGACAGCTCCTTCTGGTCCCTGCCTGCAGATTGGAGCTCCACAGATCCTTCACTTGTTTATACCTCAGTGAGGTCTATGGAGTGCTATGATGAGCAGCTGAGTGACAAGTGTATGACTCTCCTCCTGGGAACATGGTAAGAAGATTAAAGTAACGAAAAAATAGCATCAAAAATGATAAAAATCAGTCAATACCACAACTGTTATTTCATCGCAAGGAAAGACAATGGAACCCCATGTATTGTGACTAAGTCTTGCAGAGACACGATGACACAATTTGGATGTCCGCACTATTCCTTGTCCCACCAGCTACTGTACTTCATGATAGGAACGATGGTAAGGCACCTTAGCAATCTTTACTGTAGTATTAGAAATTGACTGTTTACCTTTTTTTTAAGTAGAGAAAGATCTATATTTTCTTATTTGCCCTGAAGTAAATCTGTGTGGATTCACTCTGACACTTGTGTCCTCAGAAAGGGTGCTCCAGGATGCTGAAGGGGGACCTGAGATTGTCTCGTGTCAACATTACTGTGGAACATTATAAGAGAATCTTCTGCTCCAACATGATGAAAAGCAACCAGGATATTTCCAAGAATGCCATTACTGGCCAAATGCAGGACATTTTTATAGAAAACAGTTAGTATAAGCTGTAAGGTTATACATAAATTATCTGGAAATTTTGTTGCGAGACACTTACTGTATCTTTTTTAACTGAATTATTTATTTTGCAGTTCTTTTATGTGGTTTAGTGGGATTCTCAGACTTCTATAAACTGGACTGGTTACAGTCTATTCTAACATGGCAAGATAAAGAAGCAGGCTGTTTTGGCAAAGAGGGTGAGATATCATATCCTAATGTTTATCAACTGATACTAAATAAAAACCTTGAGCTATACAGGTGTGAATCACATTTTTACTCTGTATGTTTCATATTGTTTTCCCCCTTAGAGGACATCTCCCAGATCTTTGAGGAATTCTTGGATGCACCCCACAAACGGGTGAAAAGAAGAGAAAAAACACTGACAGGTGTTTGTTTGCTCTTTAAACAATAGCTCACCCAAATATGAACATTTGCTGAAAAGTTGTTCACCCTCAAGCCATCCAATTACCTGCTTACCAATCTATCCTCTGCAGTAAATAGGTACCGTCAGAATAAGAGTCCAAACAGCTGATAAAAAAAATAATCCACAAGTAATCCTCACCACTCCAGTCCCATCAATTAACATCTCATGAAATGAACAGCTGAATTTCATCAGCTCTTTGGACTCTTATTCTGACGGCACCCATTCAGTGCAGAGGATCCACTGATGAGCAAATGATATAGCAAAAACAAACAAACTTTTTGGCCTGAGGGCGAATCAAATTTTACTTTTTTTTGAGTGAACTATTCCTTTATGTTACAACAAAAAATAATTAGTTAATATCACATGATTATACTGTTTTTATATTAATATTTACTAATATAAATTTGATTCTTTTTATAGATGGCTGCTCAAGTCATATGACAGGAGTTGCAGTGAGTGCATTAGGAGGTTTTCTCAACTATTACCTTTCAGAGCAGGACATAACGAAGAGACCCTTCGTGTAAGGGATATGCTTCCTACAATAATGGTTACAGAACTCAGTTTCCTTCTTTATCAGGCTTTACAGATATTTATTATTTCCTCTATGATAATGTTTTGTGAAAGTGCAGTAGATTTAATGCTATGTACTGTAGGTGAAAACAACATGATTCAAAGAAAATAAATAGAAAGGCAAATGTTTTTTTAAAACCAAGAAAATGTATACTTTATATCAAATAAATAAAACATACAGTTTTATGATACATTTCTTATTCTGATGAAAAATAACCAAAGTGTACCATTTGAATGATAATTAATTGTGCATGTTTCATCATTTTAATGGAAACAGAGGTTAGTTTAAATGAACAAAATGCCCTTTGTTGGTGAATATTTCCTTAAGCTTTCATGTTTGGAGGGAGAGGACCCCTGTGGGTTCATTATTATAGAGAATGCATGCTTAAAAATGCATGTTTGAATTTAGTCCAGAAACAGCATGATCTCTCCAAAGCTGCTTAGAAAGTAGCCACGTTGAGTTGTCTTATTAGTGAGACCTCCATCCATCTATGAAATCAGTGTAAATCGCAAGTCAGTAAACTGTGATCTTTGGTGATTATTTTTGTTCTGATATAGCAACATGATGTTTGATGATTACTCATTCCAGCCAGTGACTTCATAGAAGAGAGCTTTTATCAGGCGTGATTCATACGTGACGGTGTTCTTGCCAATGTGCATGCGGTCCTCCTCCAGAGGCTGCTCTATGATGGCAGGCACATCTTTTCCGTACACTAGAGGGGAGGGTATAAAAAAGTAATTAGTCCCATGGAGAATCTCAGGATTAAAAATTAATTAGTGTCTCAGCTTTCAAAAACCAGCACTTCGTCCCCACTGAATTAAACAATCAAAACAACAGTGAACTAGTAATCACTGGATTAGATTTTAATACTTTGCGAATTACTGGAGGATTAGAGCTCTGTATTAACAGTCCTGCTACATATGAAACAGGATACAGTGGCCGTTTTAGAGGTGCCATCAGTGGGATCAAACCACTTTTTTCAGAGGATGTACTTACATTCACAGTGTTCAAGGAACTGAATGCACTCTTGCACCACCGAATCCCTGAGCATGATCATGTGCTTGGCCATGTTTTCCAGCAGTGAGAGAAAACATCTCTTAGCGTAGAACCATGTGTCTGTTCCGAGCTGAAAACATAGGATGTGTGTCAGTGTCATGTTAAGCACAATTACTACACAATATCACATGAGAATCATTTTAGCAAACATCTGACTAAAAGAAAGTACAGTAGCAATCCGGTGCTGTACATCTGCTACAGTATCGTTAGATCAAGAATGCTGAGGTTCTTGAGTAACACTGTTTATGCAGCTGGAAACAGCAAAGACCTCTCCAGTGGATATTTGTGGATGCACAAAAATAACATGTTGATAACTGTATCAGACCAGGACTAAGATAAATACAGCAAGTAAAGAATATAAAAGGTGAATGTAATGTCTCAACTGAACAGAAAATGGCTATTAAAAATATTTAATTAAATATTGATTACCTTTTTATTGTATGGCTCGAGGCTTTTTATGACACGAGAAATGCCAAAGTCATAGTTCCCTTTAGCGCAATACAATGTCCTGTAAGAAA
>JAUMHR010000045.1:11633639-11652543 GCA_032361145.1 Enteromius fasciolatus
AATATTGTTTATACATTTATATTATAATTCATATATATATTTATATTCTATATATAAAGTATATAAACTGTATTTTGTATATACAAATATTACCAAAATAATTTGAATTTCTCTATATTGTAATTTTCTTATTGTCTATATTGTAATTGTCTTATTTTATGATTTTTAAAAAACACATCTTAATCCCACTGTTTATATGAAATACTACTGATTTAGGTAACTGTTGTTTATTTTTTAAAATTTACCCTTAAATAACTCCACTAAGCAATGAGGAGGACTGACTTTTTTGTCATTTATATTTCATAAGTTATAGTTCTTATTTTTTTTATGTAAATGTGTGTGGACTTGGCTTTTATGAAAAGGCATTGGTCTTTAAAAAAAGAAAGGCACATTCAGTAACATTAAACTTACATTCTCATAATGCTTCTTAACGATGGGTTCATAGAAGCCAATGGCTTCTTTATATTTGTTGTCTTGCATGAAGAGCACATGAGCAACATTAAGTTTCCAAGTGTCGTGCTCATTACAAAACTCCAGTGACTTATGGAAGATCTTTTCCACCATGCTGTAGTTCTCACGGTTCCAGTAGATTTTGGCCTGTGCCATTAGCACAGGGATGTACCTTAAGAAAAAAACACACTTAAAAGTATTTGTATATGGTGAAAATTGAACGAATCTTTAGCGATACAATTTCCAACATCTGCTAAATGTATAAATAAAATCAATGCAAAATGAATCTCACATTTACCTCTCAAGAACCTCGTCATAGTCTTGGACGTATTTTTTTAGAGATTCATCGTCCCGGTTGTGCCTTGCTTCCTGTACCTTTGTGGAAAGAGTTTTTAAACTTATTAGCCATTTCAGTGTCAGACATTTTTCTGACAAAGTAGCATTTGATACAAGCTGGCATAAATCTTGTAAACTCTTGAAAGCCAAAATTCCAAGCTGTAACCTGTTTCGTAACCTTGCGCAGTTGCTCGGTCAGTTTTCCAGCAATTTCTTCAAATTTTCGAAAAGCCTACGTCAGATGAAAGGTCAATTAATTAAAAAAAAGAAATGCTCACTAGATACTTGGCAAGACTCTGGAAAAGATCACTTACTTCCTCAGGTGCCGTCTGACATGTGATCATAGCATCCAGGAACTCATAGAGGTACTATAAACAGGAAAACCACAACTTTAGCTCTAGGTTTTGATGCGAGTTCGGACTGATATGTCAATATGAATGAGGCAACTCTGCAGTTATCACCTGGTGTGTTATTACTTGCAAATGCTTTATGGCCAGAGGAATCAATCAATGTGAATGTTATTATTGGACTGACTATCTTGGCTAATGAAAGTGGAGACTTGTATATACGTGATTGAATTTTCATAAAACTAACAACGCAAATACTACGAGGCTGAGGGGAAATAAAACATGAAATTGCTACAAAAATAATTTCTGCCTTACCGGAGTGAGAAACTTGTAAGTGAGATGAGCATTTTCAGCCAAGACATCTGCAGCAAGGTCAAAGTACTATAGACAACAAACACAAAGAACCCTCATACAACAGTTTCTATAAAATCTACAGTTTCCTGAAGGCTAAGATCTAACAGTATGCTAACACTAACCTCATATTTACAATAAAGCAACAGCAAGTTGCCAAAAGTGACTGGAGGAAAGGGGTTTTGCTGAAGGAGAAAAGCAAGTTTCTCAAAACCCTCTGTGGGCTTGGTGTCCATGTTCATTAGAGCTTGGTTGTGAAGAGTGACTGGATCCAACTCCTAAATGAAATGAAAACAAAAATAATCAGATTCAGGCCAACTTTCAAACGTAGTGATGTTGTAAACATAGTTTCAGGAGGAGCACGTGCGAATGCAGCCACAGCTGGCCCAAATTATCCATAATCACTCATTATCCAATCCCATCCGTTTGCTTCCGCTTTAAATATCCCCGCTCACTTCCCTTGCTCATCTAGCTTTGCATCCCTCCGCCTCCCCTTCTCCGCATTTCACATCTTCCTCGGGGGCGAGACTGACGCCGAACTCTATCCTCGCTAGGGGTACAGCCAGTAGGGCTCGGGGTCCGCCGGGCTTCCGGCTCGCCCCCCGGACAGCACGCCTCTTTATTATGAGGAAGTGCGAACTAGTGAAAAAGCATTTCATATACATAGAAACTAAGGGAGCTAATTAAAAACATATTGACAAATCAACTATACATTATCAAATGTGGATCCAACTCTTGAGATTTGAGATCATGAAAAACCTGTGAAGAGACGATGCCAACCCTGGAACAACATACAAAACTACTAAATTTTGCTTAATTACAATTGGATTTGATTGGAATCGCAAAGTTAAATGGCAACATATAATCACCACTTATAACCCACCCCTAAACATAATCTAGAAATGTAGCATTTTCTTTAAAGCTGCTTTGCAATGATCTGCATCATTAAAAGCGCTATACAAATTAACCTGCATTGAACTGAAATGTTTATATGGTAAATAATCACTGACTAATAATGCCTCGTTCCACCAGGGGGCAGCAGATAGCTATCTTCCCTTGTCCATTTCTCAGAAAAGATATGAAGAATTCCATGTATGCATAAACTAAAGGCTTCAACTTGAAGGGTTAGCCTATATATCTACAAATTAACAATAAAACAGCATTGAATAATTGTTGGATTTCAGATAAATAAGCACATTTTGCCTATATATAGGCCCGCTTAACAGGGAATTACATAACTCTGTAAACACATCTTTGTGAGTCCCCTCAATTCTTACTAAAATCTGGTACATTTCTTGCACTAGTCCTAGCTACAGATTCAGTGTTTAAAAATACCTGTCCTGCGGGAAGAAACTGTTTATTTAATGAGTGCTTATGTAAGATGGATCACTGTTTGGACTCATTAACTTCGAGGTGCCAGCGCAAACTAGCACAGAGACATGTCCCTGCAGCCCACCATCATTCCAGTCAGCAGGTATGGGCTTACCAGCTCTCACAATACAAACCCCTGCAGAAAAGGATTAAACCTGCACCGGAATCTCCAAAACAGCAAATTCCCAATGCATAATTACATGCAATCTGGTAAGGATTTGAGAAAATTAAACATGTATTGTACTATTAGTGAAATAGCACAATGCATGGCAGTGAAACTGACTGGCTAATTTTCTTTCTTCTGAAATAGATGGCAAACAGTCTGTCAATATAGGATAAAAGTTGCTCAAGTGTGCATGTGAACTGGCATGTCTTTGACATTGATTCATAAGAAGCTATCCTGCAAGAGTGAGCACGCTCAGATCAAACAGCATAACTAACGAGGAAAACGTTCTCTTGACAGCCATCCGATCTTATCTGACAGTTCTTGTTTGCTGCACTGCTATAGAAATAAGAAAGCAGAACTCAACAACACAAGATCACCTGGAAATATACTGGAATAAAATAGTAATGCGATATAAACACGTTACCAGATGTTTTTAGTGATCGAAATTACAATCAGACAGCACCTGAATACATTAAAAGCCAAGTGCAAATGCACCAAATACGATAAGACATAAGAGTGGATCACTGAAAATACTTTGGGAGATAGTTAGAGATGGTTTCTGATTTCATTTCAGTACAAATGCGACAAGGTGTAAATGCTTATTCATTTTAATAACGCAATATATAATTATTACGCTGATTAAGTACTATATAATGAGGTTGAGCTACAAATAAAAATGATCCGTCACTTTGATGGACTAGGTTGTAAATTTTCAATCATGCTCTATTTTTATCAGTTTTTAAAGAGCTTTTGCAGCTTCCTCTCGTTTAATCCTGCTTGCTTAATGTGAGTGAGTCAACACACAGGTCTTCAAATCTGCTCGCCAATTTAATGAACAGCATCCAATGTATTATTTCACTGAACTACACTTACAGTCTCTCATTTCTCTCCCCAGTTCCTCAGTCACATCTCCCTCCTGGTGTGATTTTGCAGGGGCATTTTAATACCTATTTTTTAATCTTTTTCTTCATATCTTATCCTTATTTGCATCCCTTACACAATAAACCGGATGGTTTCTTTTTTATTCATGGATAAAGCATTTTTAATTATCCATTATCGGCAGAAAATGTATGATTAAAGCAATCTATGAGTGCCATTCCATTTTGAACAGGTAAGTAAGATACATTTGAATGCAATCCTGCTAATCAATATCCAGATACTTTCTGGATTCAAAATGCATTCAAGGTGGAAATGTTACCACAGAGATCCCATTTTAGTACCTCTTCTGATCTGGGGGGCATGTCAGTCAGTGCTTCCTGAGCAGCAGCATCTGCAACAAAAATTATAATATAGGAGGCTATAAATCACTGAATAACAT
The DNA here is from genome assembly GCA_032361145.1 of Enteromius fasciolatus. NCBI lineage: Eukaryota > Metazoa > Chordata > Actinopteri > Cypriniformes > Cyprinidae > Enteromius > Enteromius fasciolatus. The sequence goes on from JAUMHR010000045.1 coordinate 11,637,979, forward strand.
TAACTGAAGTTCAATAGTAGCCACTGCTGTAGGCAGTCAAAACAGAGCAGTGTATCACCCCAGGCTAAATTATGCAGAAAGCCACTGAGCATAGTCTATGCTGTAGACTTCACGCTTAATGCTTAAAGCAAAGTCACTAGGAATGCTGGAAGGCCACAGATTCTACTGATGGATTTGCAGTTTAAAAAGTACATGATAAGAAGGCGCCTACGTGAAACATCAGGCCGGGTGGTTTATCTATACTTACAGTTCTTCAGCTGGTATTCAATAGCTGCTTTCAGATTAAAGGCTTCAATCAAAGCAGTTTCGTGCAGGACGAGGGTGTTGCCGACACTTCTTACATCAATGCCTTCTGTTGTCATTCCAATACTGAGCTCTATAAACATAAAAGTCACTAAGTGAAATTCACTCTACAGCACAGCAAGTCTTGCAACACCTTTTTTAAAAACAAATACCTGGATGCTCTCTGATTCCACGTTCAATAATTTCTGCAATATATTTGAGTGCTGAAGCGTACTGCTTTAAACTGTAGTAACAAAGTGCTATATTGTAGGCCAGATCTGTAACGGAAAAAAAATACACACACACACAGAGTCCAGCACAGATATTTTTAAAACAAACATCACAGTGTGTCAAAAGTTCTCTATACCACATTCATTTCCACATTCGAAAAAAAATAAAAAAAATCTAAATTACTACCCTTAAGCAGTGTGGTCAGCCAGTCAATGTTATGTTTGTAACTCCTGGCAGAACAATTACTGGGAGACACCAGTGTGTGTTTGTCTGTTTTGTCTATTAAGCTTCTGCATGTAGACACCACAAACACACACAGTTATAATTGAATGGAACCAGCACTAAAGAAAACCATCCTTACCTGCCTGGTAGCCCAGTACATTCATAGAGGACATAAACTTTTTGCAAGCCTCTTCATACTCGCCCTCCTTATAAAGCAAACACCCGAAATCCACATCATAGTCTGGGTCGTCCTGAGGCAACTGCTCAACCAGAGTCTGGAGAAGAAAACCAAAAATTCCAACAAAATAAACAGTCGCTCTTGCCACATTCTACGGTCGGATGGTGATTCGTTTTCCACATGTGCCATTGCTCTAAGTTCTTACAGGATTTTTCATGTACACTGTGGCGTTAAAAAACATTTGGACACTTAAAGGGAGTGTTTACTCAAAAACAAAAATTCTGTCATTCTGTCATTAAATTACATCAGAAGGAAAAATGTTACCTTTGCACCTGAAAAATCTTCCTCTCCATATTTGATGGCAGCCTGCAGTTTAATCATCTGTTTAGAAATGAGATTAGTGATATTATTTACACTGCAAAAATTCTTTCTAAGACTAGATTTTTTTGTCTTATTTCCAGCCAAAATATCTAAAACTTCTCAAATCAAGAAGGATTTTCTAGACAAGAAACAATTACGGTCTTGTTTTCAGAAAAAACAAGCAAAATAATCTGCCAATGGGTTAAACAAAATAATGTTGTTTTCTGTTTGAAATAATGTTTTGCTTACCCCTCTGCCAGATTATTTTGCTTGTTCTAAGCAAAAAGTTACTTACTTTTAGCTTGTTTTTTTTTCTAAAAACAAGACTCATTTTTTCTAGAAAATCCTTCTTGACCTTTCTAATTGCAAACAAAGGCTTCTGTACCAAATATTTAACATTTTTGACTCAAGTAATCAAATACTTATTTGACAAAGTAATTCCAAAATAAATTGTTAAAAAAAACCTATGGTGAAAATTGTAGACCCCCTCCATGATTTCTAAGTAAGAGAACTTGCAAAGTCACAAGGTGATCAAATACCTTTTGACCTCACTATATATATATATATTATCCTACAAAACAGTATTAAGGATGGCGCATTTTCTTAATTCACTTATTTTTATGCAACAAAAGGTAATGTGTATCCACCTTAGTATGACTAGTTGTGCTGTCCAAGAGAAAAGTAGCTTTCATGGCCTCCGGGAAGGCACACGCTCCATACAGAGACTGGGCATAGTAAAGTTTGTAGTCCTCCACCTCTGGGTGAAGCTGTGTCAGCTGTTCATAACATTCTGCTGCATTAGTGAAGTCCTGCATGTGATAGTAGCAATAGCCTAATAGAGACAGAGCAGCCCTGGACTGGGCATACAGAAACACAAAGTCATATAGAAATAGTTTATTAATTCTTATATAGACACAAACACACACATGTGTGTGTTTGTGTGTACAGGGGGTACGGAAAGTATTCAGACTCCCTTAAATTTTTCACTCTTTGCTATATTGCAGTCATTTGCTAAAACCATTTAAGTTATTTTTTTCTCATTAATGTACACACAGCACCCCATATTGACAGAAAAAAACAGAACTGTTGTCATTTTAAAGCACGTTTATTGACTGATTCAGTGTGAACCTGCTGTGACTTACTTTAGTTTGTTTCTGATGCTCTTTGCTTAGAATATGAATTGCGTCTCCATATCGCCCTTCTTTAATCTTATACAGAAAGAAATAAGGATTAGTATAAAGGCAATAATTTCGATAAGAAAGAAAATGGATATAAATCAAATATTTGCTAAAACTGCGAATGCAAGCAAACAGCGTAACGTAAGTTAGATCAGTGATAACTAAGCTAAGTTAGCCTGTTAGCTTTTGCAGCTAATAACTCACCATTTTGTACACGGTGGCCGTGTATTCGCCGTCTTTAATCGTTGTCAGCGGCATTATCGAAAACAAACGCTAAGTGTAGCTGTCCCCTGTAAACAAAAACGTTAAATTAAAAAAGTTGAAGATGCAACCCTTCTGTGTTTTCAGAGACACGACGCAGCCATTCTGTCTCTTAGCAACCGTCCCAGAAACGGATGTGACATAATCAGTATCGTTACTCCAGTCAGTGGGTCTCTAGTCTTTGCAGAGACTGGAAGATAACTAATCTTTAAAAAATAATAATAATAATACATAAGATACAGCGTTGAACTATATTGTCAATTTCTTGTGTATAATGTGTATAATATAGCCTATCGCAGTCATTCTTGAGATGTGGGACTAAACATGTTCAAGAGGTGTAACTGCTATTAGGTTTAAAGAGAAAAACGATTTTCAGTTGTAAACGTTTTAAAGATTAATATTGGAATGTATTTAACACAATTATCCACTTCTTTTTAATTTTATCATTATTATGTGCACTCTATGACACTTATTGTCTTCTCACTACATCTAAAAAATTGTGTCCACAGAGAAAGTTTCAATCATTCATATGCTTTAAAATGGATATTTCTTTTTTTTAATGATAAAAAAGACCTTTATTGTTTTATGAATAGCTACTTGATATCTCATATCAAAGCAAGGCTTTTTTTTCAGTGACGTGTGTTTCATAATGTTTCAGAGTTGTGTCCCCACTTTTTCTCAACACCGTAAGATATTTATTAAAATGTAATAAAATCAGGGAATATTAGGGCCAGCTGTCACTCTCCTCCTCTGCAGAGTACATCACTGTCAGACTGGCTCTGCTTTAGAGTTTTAGAATATTTTAAATTCTAATTAAATTTTTCCTGTGCCACAACCATGATATGTCAACACCATCTTCTAATTTGTAAGGTATACTATTTGAAATATTTAGATAATTTTATTCTCCTGAAGCAGGTTCCATTAGCATCTAGCATTAAAAAACAAATTATTAAAATAAAAAAATTGCTAGGCCTATTTGTTTTGAGAAATGCCAAATCTGTCAACAGATGTCACCACCATAGGATTTTGTGTTCCAATAATATATAACAAGACAAATAATGTGACTCTTGAAAAATAATTAAGCTTTATAAACAGGAAAATACTGTTTGTTTGTTTGTTTTCAATATTGTAATTTATTGATTCAATGTTGTTGTCTTTTTGTCACCATCATCAGATGTGTCAACTGTCACCTCGTAAGTTGAGTATTTTGATCATATTTTATTATGATAAGCTATTTTATATGTTGTAGAATTGGTCCCAAGTGAAAGTGTAATCTGTCTGCTGACATGAGAATGTGGTTTGAAATGTTAAATAAATCTTGACTGCTGTTAAAGATAAAGCTGAAATTATACACAGTCCAAAAGAGAAAAGTTGGAACTCTGGAGGTTGTGTTAAAGCATAGCTCAGTAGCACATATTAAATGCATGCATGCAGTTTCATTTGCCTGATGCTTTCTTAAACTAGATTTTTTTTTGTCTTGTTTCCAGCCAAAATATCTAAAAATTCTGAAATCAAGGAGAATTTTCTAGACAAGCTTAGCTTGTTTTGTTTTTTTTTATTTTTTTTTTAGAAAAAACAAGCTAAAAGCAAATACCTTTTTGCTTAGAACAAGCAAAATAATCTGCCAATGGGTTAAGCAAAATAATTAACCCATTGGCAGATTATTTTGCTTGTTTCAAGCTGAAAACAAGACAGTAATTGTTTCTTGTCTAGAAAATCCTTCTTGATTTGAGAATTTTTAGATATTTTGGCTGGAAATAAGACAAAAAAATCTAGTCTTAGAAAGCAGTTTTTGCCGTGAAGGTTTTATTTTTTACTCTATTTTTGTTTGTTTTGTCCCGCTTCTCAAGAATGACTGATCAAATGTCGACTACTGTATATATATATATATTACTAAAACCAAAAAAGCGCAAATATTCTCAAATTTGACTAATTTTACCTAGAAATATCAGAACAAAAGTGCATGTTAACTTTATTGGTAACTTAAAGTGAAAATAAAATCATACGAAAACAAAATGTTTTAGGCGTTACACAGTCACAAATGAGCAAACATACTCCTACAGAACTCTTTGGATGTTAAGGAAAAGTTTTGAATTTCAAACCATAGTGGGTTGACCATACAAGCCAAGTGTTTGGAAAAAAAAAAATTTGTGTGATGAGGGAATGTTTTAAAACAGGAGGGAGTGTTCTTCAGTCTTGGGACAGATTGGTGAAGCAACCAAGGCACAGAACTCCAGGAGCCCTTTAAAGAGCGTACATCTTCTCTGACTGGTATGTAAACATGGATATTTAAATCTACACACAATGCCAAAAGTCTAGTTTGTTTGGGCTGATTTTCTATCAGTGTAAAGATTTCGTATTTTCATATGAAATGCATTTTGTATATTTATGTAAAAGTATTTATTTACAACAAGTTAAGTTTAAAACATAAATGTTTATTTCTTATTTTTTATCCTATTTTTACGTGCACATTGTTTAAAAAAATGTAGCTTTCTTACAGACCATGAAGAAAATGTCAAGCACAGATATCAGGCAAGTCAGCACAGATTGTGCCATGAAAGCAAATATGGTCTTTATGCACCAATATTATTTTTTAGGATTAAGATTAATAGTGAGTTTGGTAGCACAGGGCTTGATTTATCTCTCAGTAAACATACATCATCTGCTTAGAGGACAGGAACAGACCAGGATGGTCATTTCAACATTTTCAAGGGCAGGAAATGAACTTTCAGTAATTAATTTCACTAAGTACATGTGCAGTTCTAAATTTCTGGATGTACTTGTGCAGGAAAAATAAAGAACCAGGATGAGTTTCAGGGTGAGTCTGTTGTTGCTGACCGTGACTGTGGTCGTAGTCTGTGGTCAAAGGAGACGCCCTGCAAAAGAGGATTGGAACTACCGTGATGGTTGTAAGTGGATATATGTGTATTTGTTTAATAAAACGCACACACACTGGTTCATTTAAGCGTTAATGTTTTGCCTGATATGCATTTTTGCTTCAGATGAACCTACTGCTAGATAATATTACCGTTTTAGCAATTGATAAAAATGCCTAATTGTATTGCTTTTCTGGTCCTCAGCTGAGAAGGTAAGCATGCGAGGAGTTGCAAATCTGACTCAGGTGCTTGATGACTGGAGGTTTGACATCCTGAACCAAGTAAAAGGACTCCTGCAGAACGACCATCAGTCCTTGCTGCCTGACTACTCCAGGTAAACTTTCACAAGGTTCAGTCAAACTCTCAGATTCAGGCATTCTTTCTTCCACAGACAGAAAACAGCAGGAACGCAACGTTGTTATTTTGGTATCTGCAGCTATGTCGAAATGTGGAGTAGGTTCTTATCAGAGCAGAACATTTCATTATGCTGGAAAGTGTGCATAATATTTTAAGTGCTTAATGGGGAACTTCCTGGCTCCTTATGGTTTGGATTCTAGTCATCTTCATATTCCTCAAAGCTCTTTGCCAACCAGTGACTGCGCTCTACCGTGCTGCTTTCTCTCTCTCTTTAACTCTTCCCAGGATCCAACCTCTCTCCGAGGCGCTGGATGACTTGTTCAAAGAGTTCAATGCCCTGAAAAGCCATCTTGGCGAGCTGACCGAGAAGTTTGGACCATTGGAAACCTTCATAGACGAACTCAAGGCAGAGAAAGCCAGTGCGAGTGCAGCACCTGCTAACCCAGTGCGTAGACGGGTCATGAAGAAGACGCCTGTCTCCTAACATGGCAGTGGCAGTAGAGCTGGATCTCTCTTTTAACATCAAACAACTATGATATAGATTTTCTTTAGCAGCCTTTTCTTGAGCTTCTCACTCTTTTGGCGTCTTGTTGCTGTATGTTGCTGGGAAACAGGTAATAAACAATATGCTGAACATTGTGAATGTCCCTCTATGTGGTTTGGGTTGTATCTAAAAGCTGCAATTTAAATGTAACATAACAAACATTGCAAAAAATAATGGACACAGCTGTAACCACAGAACTTTATTTTCAGAATACCTTCCATTGCTCCTAATCAAAAACAATTTGTTTTGTTATGCGGTATTACGTTTAACTGTCTTTAATCCTGCAGTTGGAATTAGTCTGCATGAGTATATTCAAATTTGCATGACTGTCAGTGAATTGATATGTGGTATTTGCAGCTCTCAAAATGATCAATGGCTCGTGCAGGTATAAACTGATTATGTACAAGCTAAAAACATTTCAGGAACACAATAAATTGTGTTTTTTTATTGTGTATTTAGGCTTATAATCGGATGAGCATGGTAATTAGATGCTTAATATCTCTTGGCTCATATTTGGCATCTCATGTAAGCTATAATAAATTCAGTCTGTTGCAATCACTTCAAAGTTTCAGTGTGTTAGCTAACTTTTGACATAATTAGCTTTTTGCATAACAGTTTGGTGTTTGTTTTGTGTGATAGTGAGCTTTCTTTATATATATATATATGTGTGTGTGTTTGCCGTATGCCATTTTCTCATTGTTTTACAAACTTACAAAAAGAGTTTTATTTGACACTGTTTATACCATACTTTATGGCCAGTGATTTAATCATAAAAGGTCTTCTGTAGCACTTTATTACTATAATTCAAAATGTACTCCCTCATTAAAACACATAAAAAAACCTATTATTTATTGACTCTGCAGTTTCCATCTGACCTCCAGAGTCTACAGTGGCCTGTATAAGTATTTAGACACTTTTGCAGAATAAAAGCAAATATAAATATTTTTTAAATTATTATTATTGCATAGATCAAATATCAAATAGAATGGTCTTGTGTTATATAACTCTACATATATAGTACACACAGGGCCTTATTTATGAAACTATTTTGCATGTAAATTGTTATAAACCCTTCTTACATAAATGGCTGCAGTGAGTTGAGTGCCCTTATGTACACCCATTCAATAATTTGTGCAAGAATAGCTATACAATTGATTTACACGCAAATTCTATTTGTGTTTCGCAAATGAGTCCCACAGGCCACAGACTGTGATGCATAAATGTAACCACCAGGAGGAAATACAGTGTTGTGTCTCTCTGTGGGTATATATTAAAATGTGGTCAGGACACTGTGGTCATGAAGTCATGTACAGCTCAGATAAGTCATTTACCGTTCCACATCTTTTTATGTCCGTTATATCATCTGTCCTAGAGGAACAACACCTATAGACAGCATCAGCAAAAGATATTAAAATAACTATATTCACAATGAACACTCTATGACGGAGACATATCATAAATCATAAATCTCAGAAGGAAGGCTCTTACATCTTTGAAGATTTATGAAGCATCACACTCAAAGGAGGGCAGAAAATGTGTTACACAGCACTACATTGTATAATCATCTCTTATTCCCCTAAGTATCTTGAGCTGTAAATTCATTTTCATGACTGTAATCTGTCACTGGTGCTTTGGAATTTGAAAGTTATTGAAAGACTTGTGTGAGAGTATCAAGTATCTTCCTTTGTTACTCATCCACATTAAAGTATTATCTTGCAGAACATTCAGTCATTCACCCTCATGTTGTGCCAAATCTCTATGACACGCTTTCTCCTGTGGAGGACCAGTGGAGAAGTTTAGAAGAATGTTCATGCTGCTCTTTTCTGACACTGAACAATCACAAAAAAGAACAATAAAATCACAATAAAGTAGTCCGTTTTGTGTTTCACTGAGGAAAGCAGGTTTCTCCTACAGGTTTGGAACAACATGAGGGTGAGTAATATATAATATCTATTTCAAAATAAATTAGTAATAAATCTGACATTAGATAATCCATCTTCATCAGATAGCATGTCATCGTTTGTTGAAATCATTTTAAATCCTGTTCCTCAGAAATGCAAAGAACAATGAGAAACAAGATATGCAAGACAAATTAATATGGTCATACTTATTGTGACCTGGTCCTCAATGCTTCTCAATTTGTCGTCCTTTACAGAATTCATTCACTTACTGTTATAATTGCTTTTGGTAGATCAAATGCTGTCTTATTTTTATCGAATGTACTTTTTAATTGAGTTCTTATTTTTGCTCTGCTAGACCTAAAATCTTTATATAAAAAATGCTGATATGATTTGAACTTTGTAACATTGCATTAAGACATATAATGGCGAACTGATCGTATAAACAAACAATTAAATGCTATTTAAGCGTTAAATAATGTATTAATTATTTACAGATATAATTGGGTTCATAAAGTTCTAATTTGCTATCACTTTTTATGTAAGACTGGCTGTAAAAGAACCTTTCAACCCAGGCTCAGGCATTTTGAACATTTATAACTCATATGGCTTGGTACACTTGGTACGGCTTTAACCTTGAGTCATGGACCACTTACGTCATGTAAGTCTCATAGTTCTGGGAAAATGGCCATAAGGGGCATCTTTTATTGATTTCTCAGTCATTTACAGAGTGTAATCAAAAGCTCAATTGTAAAATTGAGATGACGATTTTAAAAAGTTGGGAAGGACAGTGACTGCACTGGAATGATAAAGTTCCACATTTATTAGTTTCTGTAGAGCTATCTGGTTTGATTCAAGGCCAGTGCCCAGACAATGTCAGCACTAAAAAAAAGCACCTCCTACTGCAAGCTAAGTGAACTGCAACGTATGCTTGAAAAATATTTGGGCACCAACTCCGAGGACATTTGGTATTGTTGTCATAAATCCATAATAGATTCATATTGAATATATGGCAGCAAGTTATGATTTCCACAAGCTATCAGGTAGATGAGAGATCAATGCATGTGTAATATCATATATTATACCAGAAGCATGCAATTTCTGCCAGTTTGAATAATCTGCACTGCAGTAATATTTTAATATTGCATATGCATTTCAATCAATATAATTTGGCAATGGCACAGAGATTCTGCAAATTACTGTTTTACCTCCAATTAACTTTTGTGGAAAAGTGCAAAATTTAAAAAGCTCAGGTAAATATTTAATGAAGGTTAAATTCAGATGCATATTGCTTCTAATATTAAAATGCATCAGAAAAAAATGAATATGTGTTTTAGAAGTATAAAACTAACAAATAGCTTGGAGTTTTTGCTCAGTCCTTGTCTCTTGAAGATGTGGTGTTCTTGGAAAATCCACTTGAAACTAATTTAGTCCACAGCTCTTCCAAGTAGTCTATATTTTCATAAATGTTAATTTATTCTTGCCTGCTCGATGTCTTTCTTGGATATCTTTATGTAACATGGTGTGTACTGAGGTCACCCCCGTTGGAAGAGTTCACGTCAATAAAAGACACATTTTAAGTCTTGACTGAGTTCCAATCAAAGTGCACAATCTTGACCAAAGATTTAACAAGCTCTTGGAGTCTTGAGAAGTTAATCCAAAGATATTGGAGGTCTTACAACTGTAGATGCTGCCAAGATGATACAATCTCAAGAATTATGTTAATTCATTTCTCTGTCCGGGTTCAACACCAAAGCAAAAAACTGCAATAACCTCGACCTAAAAGGCCAAACCGAGTGCGTTATTAGATTTTAACAAATCCATTTGAATGAGGGAAAGAGATTATTTAAAGAACTGCCAGGACAGACATCTCTGGCATCTGGATTTTTGTAATAAATTAGAGTCGTGCTTCAAGTGCATCATTCTTGGTATATGTGCCAGGCGGACTTACTGTGACCCCACAGATACTAAGAATGGTCCATTAACTGTTCAGTGAAAGACCGACAGAGTGTACAGCTAAACCTGAAGAAGTAGGAATAGAAATAAATGGAAAAAATAAACATGGAGGAGCTTTTCTTGTTTATGCCTGTTCAACGTCCTTCTAAAATATTTAGTCTTCGTAACTCATCCTTCTAACTTGATTTACATTCAATTTTGTAGAGCAAATAAAACATTATTTTTGTCCAAGTACAAATGCATCAGAATGAAACAGCAAAAAGTATTGAAAATACAAAACAGCTGTACTTCCAGTCATTGACCTGAGGTCAGATATTGAACTCAGAAGAACCATTAAAATGATGCGGAAGACAATTCTATAAGCTTTATCTATTACGCCATTCACTTTACATAACTGTAAGCTGCTAAAAATAACAAATCCAAACACATATGGGATTTGACATATACAGTAATAGCTCAAGTGTTCATTGTCCTTCAGTTTAAAGGAACCATACAATCCCTGTGTAATAAAACAACATATCTATGCATTTGAGGGTTTTTATGTGATATGTTACTGTATATGTTTAACAGAACATCAAAAAAATATAATATATGAAAAGAAAAAAACATGTGGTATAGACAGACATGAGAGATCAGTCAAAAAAGTTAAAATATCTGAATCATCTTTTGTCTTGATGTACTTTAAAAAACGTACTACACTGGACATTAATTCAGGTTCAAAAAAATGTTCTGGTTGCGCTTGACTGAAAGAGATCATCATTTTCAATTACGGCATAGGGTGGGATGGGACACATATTACACAATCTTACAGTGTCTCAAACAGCTGTGCTGGGGATTAATCGAATAAAAGGGAGATGGAAAGGAGATTAAATGGTCCCCTTATTTCACAGCTCTCAACTTCTAGAACGTCTTTGCAGTGCTGTCAAAAGATTATAACCATTTGACATGATGGTGACGGAAGCGCTGCCTGCTGTCATGTGCTTTGAGAAAAACCAGTGGGGATGGATACTTCTTGTCTCATTTTAGATGAACCAGGGATAACCTGACAGAGATAAGAACATATATGTGTAACCATACATTTAATTGTGCCATATGGTCTACTTTCAGAATCAAATGGTGAATGCTTGGAGGTTGTTTGAGTCTCAGTAAGTTTTGCTTCTTTTGCATCTTTTGATTTTGCATTTCCACAAAAGTGACATACACTTTTGAACAAAACATCTTGGAGAAATGCCAGGTGACAAAGAAATGCCGAGAGGCAACTCTGTGCTGTTAAACTGTCTCCATCAAGGCATGATTCCTGTTAGTGCACTATGGATCTGAAGGCCTCAGACATTTATGGATGACGTGATAATTAGATCAGAGAAGCGACCTGCCAACGGGGTCAAGAAACAGGAGGATTCACTCTGCAAACTGCTGCAATTAAAGAAATGTAGTACTTTATAGTATTTGGTTATCATATGACAGTGCAGATCATTAAAATGACTGCCTATGATTTATAAAGACCTTTTTATAGCCGTCAAAAATGTGTTGCTATCACAGCTTTAATGTCATGTCAAGTCAAGTCACTTTTATTTATATAGCGCTTTTAACAATACAGATTGTAGCAAAGCACTGAACATTATCAAGTAGGAGAACAGAGTGATGGGGAAAAAACCTTGGGAAAAACAGGCTTAGTTGGGTCCAGTTCTCCTCTGGCTGGCCGCCCAGCACCTAATTTCCAGTTCAGTTTTAAACACATGTTAGATTTTGTAAGGACTTATAGTGTGTGTGTGTGTGCATCTGGATCCAGCGATCTGTCCATAGAGCTCATCTAGGTTTTCTGGTCTCTGATGAAGATCATCTCTTTATGCTGATACACCATCTAATCTGGATACGGACTGAATACAGAATAAGAGAGAGACAGACTAATATTAGCGTAGATGCCATTCTTTTTTTCGATGTAATGAGTACACCGTGTGTTAAGGGGAGTGTTCCCGGTTCCAGCTGATCTAATTAATGCAGCCTAGCAATCCTTTAACGGATTTGATTAATAAATGTGTATCAGTATTATGTGTAAGCCAGAGTAAAGAGATGTGTATTAAATCTAGATTTAAACTGACAGTGTGCACGCCTCCCGTACAGTATTAGGTAGATTGTTCCAGAGTTTGAGTGCTAAATAAGAAAAAGATCTGCCACTCGCAGTAGATTTTGATATTCTAGGTGTTATCAAATGGCCAGAGTTTTGAGAATGCAGCAGACGTGGAGGACTATAATGTGATAAGAGCATGCTCAAGTACTGAGGAGCTAAGCCATTCAGGGCTTTAAAAGTAATTAACAAGATTTATAGGGAGCCAGTGCAGTGTTGACAGAACTGGGCTAATATTGTCGCTAATATTGTCGCTGGAGCAAGTTAACAATAATTTAATATAAACAATGAGCAAGGACAAAAAAAGTTACACACGTTATACATAGACAATGACAGACCAGGACTGAATAACAGAAGGCAACTTATAAAGGGGAGACAATCACAGATAACGAGCTACACACACCTGAACGGAATACTTAATCAAACAGAGAGCACGTGGGGAATTGACAACAAAAACCTAAATACATACATGAACACTTCGCCCCCTCCTGAAAAGGCACAAACTTGCGCCGTGAGTAACAACAGCGGAGGGAGGGCGGGGGCTCTGGAGGAGGGCGTGAAGAGGGAGAGAGAACAAGAAGGAAAAAACAGAACATAAAACAAAAAATCAAAGTCCAGGGCGGAGTGGATGGTGGAAGCAGCCAGGGAGGAGACCGGAGTACGAGGAGGCAGAGGGTGATCACAAGGCCAGCACTGCAGAAAGCCCAGGGCGGAGTCGACGGAGGGAGGAGCCATGGAGAAGGAAGGGCTGCCGACTCCAGGGGGTCGACTGACGGAGATGACGCTGATGGAGAGGGAGCCCAAGATGGAGTCGTACAGACAGAGAGCCGGGGTGACACCGACGATCCGGAGGGCCTATGCGGAGCTGCAGGCTCAGGCAACCAAAGCCGAGGCAGGGACCTGGAGGAGCGCTGCGGAGCGACTGAGGACAAAGGTGGAGCCGGGGGGAAGGAAGAGCCTGACGTAGATGGAGGGATGGAACGATGAGGCGTGGAATCCTGAGGCGGAGGATGGTCGATGACTGACCAAGGCGGAGACGGAGGGACGAGGGAGCCCGGTGGAGCTGGTGGGACAACGGGCACCGGTGATGGCGAGGGAGCTGAGAGCCCAGGCAGAGCAGAAAGGTCGGAGGATCGAGGTGGATTCCAGGGCTTGATGGCTGGAGGCGGAGTCAAGGGATCCTCACGACTGATCTGGGCTTGCATCTGGATTTCCCAAAGATGATCACCACTTCCCTCATGCGCTGGCTGAGGGTGCAGGCAGGAGTAAAAGGAACTGGCACGAAGGAGCCAACTGGTGGAAGAGGCAGTGGAAGAGGGAGGGTGGGAGAGAACACGAGTCACAGGAGCTGGCTTGAACCAGGAGATACAGGGCCAGGTAATGCCTCTCCAAAACCAGTCAATCAGATCAACCGCAAATATTTCAGACAGTTCTCTGTACCAGTTAGTTCTTTGTTTTGTCTCACCCTCAGCGGTAAGAATGTAGGCGGGGCTTTCCTCCAAGCTCCCGATTTCCACTAACACTCCTTCGGGGACGGATGATGTTGCCTGCTCACAAACTTGGTCAGACTCTCGGAGCTCGGGCTGTCTGGCGCTGTGTTGATCAGTCGCTGTCGGCTCTGGCTCTCTGTCTGGCGTGGGCTCAAGCGACATCTCCGTAGTCACTGATTATCTGTAGTCCTCTGGATGAGTAGTGGGGATGGGTCGGTGTGCTCGCGGCTTCGGGCTGTGAGCACGCTGTGTCGGCACGGGAATCAGGAGCCGCCGCCGAATGGCAAGTCGAGAACCGGGCAGTTGACCGCATTCCCGTGGCGTGGGGAAGGGAGGTAGTCCCATCATGAGGCGCCTTGATGATGGCCTCTGGTAAGATCCTCCACAAACTGTATGGGTCCGTCATTCTGTCACAGTCGTGTAAGGCAAAGCACGGAGAGAGAGTCGTTGGAGCAAGTTAACAATAATTTGATATAAACAATGAGCAAAGACAAAAAGTTACACACGCTATACATAGACGATGACAGACCAGGACTGAATAACAGAAGGCAACTTATAAAGGGAAGACAATCACAGATAACGAGCTACACACACCTGAACGGAATAC